>BLKR01016413.1:0-28429 GCA_011170035.1 Teleogryllus occipitalis | reverse complement strand
GGGAAAGTAGTAACTAAAGCCGCAGTTGTGCCTCAGGAATGCGACAGCGGATATTACTTATTAAGTAATAGAACAGCTGCTCTGTTGGAAGAAGTAAAGGCAGGATTTATTGAGCCACAATTAGTTGCAGCCGTAACGACGCGGGCAAAAGCCGCTGAAACGTCGCGGGTGACTCAAGAGTCGGGGCCGGCTGACCGACACGCAGGCGAGGTTGACGCGGACGAGCAGGTAGAAAACCTTGAACAATTGAGGCAGGAGGGAGCCGTTAGTGAAAGGGACGCCAGTGCAAGTGTACTAACGCCCGAAGTGAATGAACTCATAAATGTTACCCAGACTGAGTTCGCAGCTTCACAACAAAGTGACCCGGAAATCAAAACATTATACGACGCGAATAAGCACAACGTACCGGAAGCAGGGCGCGAGTCGTATTTCGTGAAAAATAGTATTTTGTATCGGTCAAGACACAGCAATCGCGGAGAAAAATTTAATATGTTAGTAGTTCCGACTAAATATCGGGCCGCCGTTCTCAAGGTGTGCCATGAAACCGCGAATGCACATTTAGGATGCACTAAGAGCAAATCCAGCATGTCGCGATACTTTTATTGGCCTCGTTGTTTCCAGGATATGGAGACATATGTGAAAACTTGCGATGTGTGTCAAAAGGTTGGTAGGCCAAATGATCGAAAAAAAGCACCGTTAATGTTAGTACCGCCGATAACGGAAGTCTTCGGTAAAATAAATAATGATACTTGTGGACCTCTTCCCGAAAGTAAAGAAGGCAACAAGTTTATTTTGACAGCCATTTGTTTAGCGTCTAGGTATCCGGAGGCTATTCCAATTAAAGGTTTGCAATCAACAACTATCATTAGTGCCTTGTTGACATTATTCAGTAGAATCGGGTTTCCTAAGGAATTACAAACAGACCAGGGCACGTGCTTTACAAGCGCATTGACAGGTGAATTTGCTAGGAAGTTTGGGATCAAACTGGTGAGAAGTTCGCCCTACCACCCGCAGTCAAATCCTATCGAACGCGTGCATAGAACGATGAATCGCTTAATCAAAGTGTTATGCTTGGAAGCAGGAACGGAGTGGGAGGACCAAATGCCCGCGATTTCATTTGCTTTGAGAACCACGGTGCACGAGAGCCTCGGATTCACTCCAGCTGAATTAGTGTATGGGAGGAACCTCAGAACTCCCATAACCTTATTATATGAACACCTTGCAGGCGAGGACGATGAGGAAGAAAATTCCGTCGTCGAATATGTGTTCAAGCTAATAAATAGGCTTCAGAAATCTCGCGAATTAGCTCACGAGAAGCTTGTTAACGAGCAGGAGAAAAGAAAAACGTGGTACGATCGGCGAGCCGTACACAGAGAATTCGCGCCGGGCGACCGGGTGCTGGTGTTGGCCCCGAATCGCTCAAAAAAGTTATCTGTTCAATGGATAGGACCGGGAGAAGTAGTAGAGAAAAAATCGGACACGAACTACTCTGTCCGAATGCCTGGGAAAAAGGAAGAGCGTATCTACCACATTAACATGTTGAAAGCGTACGTGCAACGTAGCGAATATCTGAATTATGTAGCAGATCGCAGCTCAAACTTTGAAGTTGAGGAAGACGAGCTGGATAAGTACGCTATTAACCTTGATAGTGCCGACTTCGATGCGGGAGCTATGCTCGAAGGAACAGAAGTCGAAGACGAGTTCCGCGACAAACTGCTCAAATTAATTGTAAAGTACAAGCATATATTTTCAGACAGACCAGGGTTGACGGATGTCGTCACCACGGACATTGAATTGACGGACGAGTCGAAAAAGATAAGAAGTGCGCCTTATCGAATGTCGCCGCGTCAATCAAAAATTTTGCAGGAAGAAATCGCGAAGATGTTACGGGATAACATAATCGAAATAAGCGACTCTGATTATGCTTCCCCTATGATTCTTGTAGAGGCGCCGGGACGAAAACCAAGACCGTGCGTAGATTATCGCAAGCTAAACCAAATTATAAAATCAGAATATTTTCCGTTGCTGAACATGGAGGAGAGGATAGAAGCAGTAGCGGCAGCTAAGATTATTACTACATTGGATTTAGCAAAATTTTATCATCAGATACCGCTCACTCCGAGAGCGCAAAGATATGCGGCTTTCTGTACAAGCTTTGGCACGTATAGGCCATTAAGATTGCCCTTCGGGCTAAAAAATGCACCCTTTCAGTGTAGTAGGATGATGGCAGCTTTATTAGCAGGATGTGCAGAATTTGCAGTCCCATACTTGGATGACATCGCCATTTATAGCGACACATGGCACGAACACCTTAGACATTTAGAGCAGGTGTTTCTAATATTAGAGAAAGCGAAGTTGCATGTGCAGCCAAGCAAGTGTAAATACGCGCGTAAGAATGTGCAATACCTAGGCTACATGGCTGGTAGTGGCATGATGCGGCCGGTAGAGGCCAAAGTAAAAACTATTAAAGAGCACCCCGTACCTCAAACGAAAAAGCAAGTGCGTGCTTTTCTCGGATTAACGAGTTACTACAGGAAATTTATTCCCGATTATGCGGGTATATCAGCGCCATTAACGGACTTATTGCGAGGTCGCGAACGGCAAGGCAGGGTAACGTGGACGCCAGCATGCGAGATGGCATTCGAGGAACTGAGGAACGCTCTCTGTCACGAACCCGTCCTTCACGCGCCAGATTTTAATAAGGATTTTATAGTGCAGTGTGATGCGTCAAAAAGAGGTATTAGCATCATTTTGGCACAGTATAATGATAGAGGAGAAGAAAAACCGGTGTTATACTTAAGTCGTAAATTCACAGATTCGGAATTATTACGATGTACAACAGAACAGGAGTGCACAGCCATAATATGGGCATTGCAGAAATTAAAGTACTATTTGGATGGAAATGCAAAAATTAAAGTGGAAACAGACCACAACCCATTAGTATGGCTAAATAATTGTTCAAGTAAGAACCCGAGATTGATGCGTTGGTCATTAATGATCCAAGCATACAATTTAGAAATTATTCATAAAAGGGGTAAGGATCACGTAAATGCTGATGCCTTAAGCCGTATGTTTTACTGATACATGGAACCTGAACTGAACTGGGAATGCAGAGGGCTACACTGAACCGAATCACTTGATTGCATTGTATAAAATCAAGACAAGAGAAGAATCACTGTATATATGTAACAAATTGTTGAAAGTGTATTGTTTGTGTATTCTGTTTGTTTCATGTGTGTCTTATGTATGTGCAATTATGGGTACAAAGTGAAGCTCTGAAGACATTGTTGGTTCTGGGGGTATCAGGGAAAGTATCACATCATTTGATTGTGAATACTACGGAGGTAATTGCAGCAGACTGTATGTAATTTAAGATTGTAGAAAATTGTATATATTAGAATGAAAGGAGGTACGTGAAGTAGGTTAGTTATGTATATTAGCTAGATTTTGATAAAAAAAAATATGTTGTAAATATAGAGTAGGTTAGAGAGATCAATAGAGTGTGAGCCCAATGGCCAGGTAAATGGTATAATCATATCCAGATCCACAAATCTAGTTGCGGGACGAATTTTTTATTGTGGTTATATCCTGCATAAAAAATTCAAAATAGGGTATGGAGAAGTATGTAACGTATTGTAGGACTACAGTTAGCAACCGCCACAAAGGGCGGCGGCAGAGGATTAGACGCCAGGGGCCAGGCAGGATGTGACACGCCGAGGTATTCTGGGAAATCCTAAGAGCTAGGGAAAGGGATGCCCAAAGTACGGGACAGCGCATTTTTGCCGCGTGCCGCGTGTCAAATTCTTGGAATCCAGGGAAATGGATGTCCAAAAATGCCTGGCAAAGCGGTCCGTGTGGGCCGTGTGCAAAACCCAGTGACGTTTCAGGTCACGTGGGTGGGGGCTATATAAGAACAAACGCAGAGCGCGGGGGGGGGTTTGTTGAGCTGAGAGGGAACCCTCGTGCGAACGCACAAAAACTTGCGCCCAGGGCGGTGCGGAGCCGAGCTAGGCTCGTGCGGCAAACCATGTGTTGGGACGCCGTTGTGGACTATATCCACGGGTGACAAGAGGTCGCCGGAGCTGTCTGCTGTGTGCGGGAGGCTCGCTGAGGAGTGGCGCGGGCCACGAGTCAGTTATTCATTTTTAAGGATCGCTCCTGCGATCAGGAAAGTAAAGATCTACCAGAGCTGTAACTTAAAGTAGTACTGTACATATTGTGAATAAACCTGTACATATTTATCATTGAAGCTCGTGTCTGTGATTATTGTGTATTCCCACGACGTCACAAGTGAATGATCGCAACGCAAAGTCGATAGAAGGAAAATAAAAATAACACTATGAAGACATTACAAACTGTGAAGATCACTTGGGAATACAGGAATGTACAAATGGACTGGATACAAGAATGATGAGAATAAACAATTCTTAATGTAACGTAACCCTCTTATCACCACTACGGTAAAAAATAATATTTTTCCGCAAAACACTACCGACTCACAAACTACAACATTAAACTTCTTCATATCAAACTTCTCGTCAAGTAGAATAGAAACAAGATCCTGCCACATTTCCAAATGGTTTTTGATATCAGTAATTTTTCTGATTACATTGACATGCGATGGTTTCATTGTCGCCATCTTGTGTTACTTTTTTGAATTACTTTTGCAGCCTAAATTAGAATCCGATGTTATTTTTCCTACATCGTTACGTTTTTTTAATAATGTTGTATTAGGTACCTTTTGATAAGTTTATTAGGCACGCTTTTGCAGGGTAGCGACATTTGTTGTGGTTTGTCCGCTATTTTTGTCCGTTGATTTTGTGTTTCGCCTGCTTGTGAAGAGACTTTTGTCTTCATATAGTGAATAAAATATGGTGGTTAACATGTATTTAAATAAAAAATATTATATTTTATTGAAATTATACCAACATACTAGAACAGTCCAGGTGCATTCTGCTACGTGTGTGTGGCGTGCCGATAAGACAGCAGCGCAAAGTAGCTGAGTTTGTAAGAAAGTTCTACTATACCTACTGGTATCAAACTGGGAGACCAAGACAGGCCATGGGGACCAAATAGGGCTAATGGAACGTGTACAAAGTACATGGATGATCGGCGAGAGAACAGCGTTGCCATCCGAAATTGCAATGGGGTGGCGACAACCTTCAGACCACAGTACTGACTGCTACTTCTGTTCTGTGAATGTGAAGGGATTTTACGGCAAGAAAAAAAGTACTTATATGTATCCAAACGATATTCCATCAGTGGTTTTAACCCTTCATCGTGGTTCTGATCTACGAACTCCACAGCGCCCGAAAAAGACTGCCTCTCCCCTGAATCTGAATGCGATGTAGAACTGGCCGATTGAATTGATTTTCAAAAGGAACATACACTTTTCAAGTAAAGTGCATTAAACTATATTTTTCGTGATCTTTGACTTATAGAAGAACTGCCGAGAAAATCCGGTCTACATTTCGTGAAAGGAACATGTTGGCGCGAACGGCGTGTTGGTCACCAATGTTCGCACCAAGAATTATGTACTATTGGTACATATATTGCGACCAAGACTTTACACACTTTGTTTCTGAAGAGAGAACTTTGTTTGCTGCAACAACATCGCGGAGGCTATGTTGAAACTACGAAAACCTCAGTACAGCCCTAAATAACGGAGCCCCATCAATGCCTCCAAGCGTAGTTTGAAGTGCGTCCTTCATAATGAAAACAAACTTTCATCCAATCTCATTGCTTATTACGTTATTATGCAAGAAACATGAAAATCCTGAGGTGATGTTGTGTAAACTGAAGTACCAGGAAGTGGAAAGTCTGTGGTAATTTTAAAGTCATAAGTGTTCTGTTAGATTTTACACGCAGCTTGCCACAAGGTTCCCCTACTTTCCGAGTGAGTGGGACGAGGGCAAGGGAAGTGATCCACCACTGAACCCGAAACGGACGGCCTCGTAGACAGTGGATTGTAAGCTCGAAAAACATAGAAGCTCTTGTTGACGAGTCTGTCGTGCTGCTTTCTTCGCTTCATGGGGAGGTTCATGAAGCAATTCATTAAAACCTCTAAACAAAGAAGGCGAATGCTTTCTGTACCTGTGTCATCGATTTACTTGTATCAGTAATGCCAAAATAAAAGAGGGTACTTCACAGGTGCAGATATCAGGAAACGTCTATCTGATGCTAATTTTGAAGATGTTATGTGCGCTGCAGAACGATTGGCATGGAAATCATTCCGAAGTATTCAAAACATTTCTTGGTAACAGAAAGGATTCAGACTACAAGCAAATGTTGAAAAGAATGCTTGTTTCTTTTCAAGAGTTAGCCTGCAAAATGAGCTTAAAAGTCCATATGTTACATTCACATCTGAACTATTTCTGGGAAAATCTAGGAATGCTGAGCGAAGAGCAAGGAGAAAGATTTCACCAGGATCTAAAGGAATTGTAACACACATATCAAGGAAAATGGATCAAAATCATGCTTGCAGATTACTAAAGAGAGAAGATCCACGTACATCTCGCACGCGAAAAGCACGACAAAGAAGCTATTTTTAACTACGTTATTACGTTATAAAACTGCAACCGTGATTCTACCATTATAAATACATTATGAGGCATTTTGTCCATTTCAACTGTGTTGTTTTTCAAATCAGTAATGCAATGCATTACATTTTTCTACGTTATGTTCATAGGTATGTAATATAGTAGTGTTTATATGAGTAAACATAATAAAAAATGCATTCCTTACGTATGATAATAAATTAAGTGTAAACGTGTCTCATATTTCTCGAATTTTCATTTTGATTTTGCGAGAAAAATCTGATTTGATAGAGAAAAGGTGACTTCATATCCGGAATCAGCATGTCAAAAATATAAAAGATCGTTATTTAAACATTATGCAACGATAGGGAAGTTTAAATTCGCCGGTCAGTGTTATATTTGCTACGCCTCCTCGGGAATTTGACATCTTGTTACATCATGTAACAGAATTGTCGAGTTTTGAGAAATTCAGAATGTTCAACGAGAAAGCAATAACACCGACCATCTTGAAATGATAGGAGTCCATACGATTATGGCTGAAGAATAAATAAATGGTGAAAGAATTGGTAATAATAGGCTTTGACCAAAAGTCAAAATTTTAAACAGTCATATTTTTTAACATTTGTTCAACATTCCATCATATACAATCATTGTCAGTTGCATTACTCATTTCTTCAGTATTTCTGAGAAGTTAATAGTTCTGTACAAACCTCTAAAAATCTCGTTCTAGAAACTATTCGTAAGTTTACTTTCTAGTACAATAGTGCCTGCTATTTTCTTAAAGTTTTTTTTCTTATGTTTCTTCGTGCAGTGGATATTCCAACAAAAATTTAATATCGGAAATTCGTTAACCAATTTATTCAGAGGTAGAAGTTTTATATTTCTGCACAACCACTTAACGTAAAGTAACTTTAGAGTATATATGCAATGCCGAATATTTAAATTGCGTTTTAGAAAGTAGTGAAGAAATAAAGTTTTCTCGAAATGGTAATTATCCACGGAAACTGATTTCCCCAAACTTGCTCAAATGTTTCCTTGATTGGTTCATTAGTGATTCCGGGCGCGTCAACTGCTAGGCTCGTTATCCTCACAAGTAGAGTGCTTGTCCACCAGCGCAGGAGATGGTGGTGACCTTCTCGCGCTGGCTAGCGACAATTGGCGCCGACCTACGTCAGCTTGCCAGGTTTCCCCCACCGGGTATCTCCCGCCAGCGAGCCACCGCTCCAGATGGGACACGCTCTAAGCTCACGAAGTGTCTCCCCACAAGCGTATAGTGTAGTTAATGTGAGTGGTGGTATGTGAAAGTATGGGACGTCAAGGAAGAGGAAGGAAATATCGTGCGCGGTCCAAGGCCCGTTTCGAGGGTACTGCTCTAGCATTCGCCTAGTGTTGATCGAAGAAACCACGGAAAATTGTCGATCTGACAGCTGGATGCTACCATTCTTCTCCAGACCACGACTGAATTTGACCTAGCTGACCTATTCTGTCTAGCTCGTATCGAAAATCCTACCACCGTCGGGACTCAAACCCTAGTACCTGTCGGTCAGAAGCTCTGCACTGACATTAGCTGATGCTCTTAGCCCCCTTTGCCGATTCCCAGATGTTAAACTGAGTCAACTGGTTATTTTTTGTCGTAATGATTAAGGGGCACTTTGTACATATTAATTTGCCGAATATTCCACGTACAGACCAGCGTAAAATAAATCTGCACGAAGAACAGCACCCCTCGTCTCCAAACGCGAGGGGCGAGGGGCATCGCTTGCAGAGAGGACGTGAGGCCGCATCAGGCGTTCGACGCCTGGCAGAGGGCGAGGCTGCGAGCGAGGGGGGGGGGACGCCAGGACTAGCGGCAGCAGATCGATGGCGCCCAGTGCACGCGGAGGGAGACGAACTCCGGACTCTTCAGAGCAGCGCTGGAGACGATGCTGCTCGCCGGAAAGAGCCAATTCTTGTTTTTCCGGTTCCTCAGTTTCTGTTCGCTCGGCGTCATGGAAGATGCACTCGCAGCACTAGCGCACTCTACGATTGACGATTCCGAACGACTGCTGCTGTCTACACAAAGTCTCCGCCTTCTGAACAGTACAAATACTGCAAAATATTAACTCATGTTTTTGATACAACGCATGTTGTATTGTATGTCTACTATTTTGAAGACCCCGTAGAACATTTAAGACAATTGTTCGAGCCATTACTGCAAAATAATATGCTACTGACCTTCGAAAAATCTACTTTTTGTACTTCGAACGAGAAATTTACGAACTTGGGTAAATTAATCTGATCCTGAAAGGAAATTTTTGACATTTTGTTTTTGATTGTTTTTCCTAAATAAAATGCAACTGAAGCCTGGTCAAATGTTAGTTGACATTTCAATTTTAATATTATTTTAAACATGTCGTCATAAAGTTATTTTCTATCAAAAAAGGGCTGAAAAAAGTGCCCTTCAAAAAACAGGTATCGTAACTAGTGCGTCTATGAAATAGAAAACAAAATTAATTGATATCCGCTTGAAACGACGTAGTCTCTGTTGCGAAAGTTGGTACTATCCTAGGGCAATACAAATTAATATCGGCCTGAGTACAAAAAGATTAATTGCACGCACAAAACTCAGTCTGTAAAACAACTTCCGAGGTGGAGCACGCAACGCACGGAGGGAAGTGTCTCAGGCGTAGTGCGTTCATTTCGCGTCCGGGGCCCCGAGTTCAACCCCCGTTCAGGCAAACTTAAACGGGATTTTTGTGTTTTCACTCGGCCATCCAGGCGAATACTGGCATGGTTCTACTGAAAGCCCACGCCCGCGAAACCGGCACCGGGAGAAATGCCTCAGGGCATCAACTGATATCACTGCAGTCCCTCTCACCGGGAGGTCCTGGGTTCCCACTCCTCACAGCGGCAGGATTTTCGACACTAGCTTGTCAGTTAGGTCGAATTCAGTCGCTGTCTGGAGGAGAATTTTAGCGGCTGGCTGCTCTAATCGGTAGTTTTCTGTGATTTCTTCGATCAACACCAGGCGGATGCCGGAGCAGTACCCTACCAAACGGGCCCCGGATCGGGCGCGATCTTTCATCTTCCGTTGATCGATTGATTGATTTTTTCGTGTTTCCGGGCGCGTCAACTGTTTTGGTCATTAGTCCCGTTAGTGTAGTGCATGTTTTTCACGGGAGATGGCGGTGATATTCCTCCCGCTGGATGGCGAGATCTGGCGCCGACCTACCGTCGGCTAGTGGGGTTTCCCCCTAACCAGAACTCTGCCAACAGCGGGGCACCGCCTCAGCCGGGACAACTCTAAGTTCCTGACCGATCTCCCTGAATATGTGGTAATGTAGTGCATGTTAGTGTAAGTGTGTGTAAGGGAAGAGGATAGGACAAGGAAAAGGAAGGACAGATTGCGTGCGGTCCGTGGCCCGTTTGTTAGAGTACTGCTCCGGCGTTCGCCTGGTGTTGATCGGAGAAACCACGGAAAACTACCGGTCAGAGCAGCCGGCCGCTAGAATTTTCCTCCAGACAGCGACTGAATTCGACATAGCTGGAAAGCTAGTGTCGAAAATCCTTCTATCGTCAGGACTCGAATCTAGGACCTCCCGGTCAGAGCCGCTGCTGTGACATCAGTTGATGCACTGAGCTACCGCTCCCAGTTTTATCTTCCGTGTCCTATGCTTACCTCTTACACACACACGGACAAGCACTAAACTACCACAAATGCCGGGAAACCGGTCGGGAGTTTAGAGCTTCAATTGGCTGGGGTGGTGCCCCGCTGGTGGCAGATACCTGGTTGGGGAAAACCCCGCTAGCAGACGGTTGATTAGCGCCGGATCTCGCCATGCAACAGGAGACCATCGCCAACCCCCCAGCAAAAAGCACGCACTATAAGTATGGGACTAATGACCTTAGTAGTTGACGCGCCCGGAACCACTAACAATCAATCAATCAGTAGAACCGGCGTCGCTAGCAGAAGGCTTTAACTACCTGAAGTCATGAAGATTAAGTGAATTCGAGATATCGCAGATTCCTGATTGGGTGACCGATTAAGCGATCTAATGGCACCGAAGAAAATTGCCTTTCACAGGATATAATGGCTAAATACAAATGGAACAAATCTACAGAAAATATAATATTTGAAATATTATTTCAGTTATATATAAATTATTATCACTTTCTTACACCTTATATTTTATGGGGCATTATTGTGTTTGAATAACATCACTGAGTCATTGATTCCAAAGGTATTTCAGCCACCGAGTCGTGTTTATACCTTCACCAGTTCCTACCTCGAGAGAATGTGTACCTCGTGAATAAAATATGAACTCGTTTGAATAGGCGATCGAAATAAATTCGCGACTGTCGCAAACGCCAGGGGAGGGCCATTGCATGGAGAGTCGTTAGGATTGGACACATGCAAATGCTGTAGGGAAATGAAACAAACGGTTGTGTGCGTGTTGCTTGTGATGATGGAGTATGGGAATGGTGAATTGGAGGGGAAAATAAAAAACGGAAAACTGGCATTATCAAATCATCACGAAAGAAAATATGTCAAGCCTGTAATTAATGAATTGTGCTCGAGATGAAAAAGTTAATATGACCGTCATTGGTTTTAATTGGAAACATTTTGTAAGTTCTTTTTCATTTCATTTATTGTCGATCGTTATTAATACTTTTTTGTTAGTTAATTTACTCTGTAAAATATTTTTTCTACTCTAATCCATTATGCGTCACTTGTCTTCCTTTACTATTTTTTAAGTCTTAAAAAACCTTTTTTACTGCTAGCTTGTACCAATATATCAGTTTGTCTTTTTATAGAACTTGTGCACACCTCTAGCTATTTTGATTTGTGCAAAAGTTTGAAAATGCAAACGTAGGAAATGTGATATCCTTTCCTCGGAGATATATCTCATGATGGAAGATGTCTGGTGAGAGTATCCGTGCATAAAAACGAATAGTGATTTATTACAATTGTTGTAGAGGTAATACTATTATAAATAATGTGGAGGTAATATTATGATATTGATGCAGAGATATTATTCTAACAAAGCTGGGAGATAGATGAAAAATACAAATTAGATGCATTATAAAATACTTCAGTGCTGTTAGTGTATCGGCTTCTTACATACCAGTTTGCGGTCTCTGACCAAGCTGAGCGTGGTAGATTTTCAAAAGGCAGACTGTCCTCAATATGCAATGTCTCGTTTGAGACATATATGTATCAAAATCGTGATTAAACAAATTTATAATTAAATCGATTTTATTAACAATTTCCGTTCTAACCTGATCCCATCCGACATCGTTTGTCCTGGCAACCACACGAATAAAGAATGGATATGGCTGAGGCTGTTTTGCCATTACCCTTAAGCACGTGCCACGAACGTTACGTCACCTAACGCGCGTCACCTAACGCTGGTGACGTCAGATGCGTCGACGCCTGCCCACACGAGGCACTTGAGCGCGTAGATTAACACTGCCTCTTATGCGAAAGGACACACGAGCGCTCTTGTTGACTGGCATTATGCCCACATCTCAAGCAAGGCGCTCAAGCTACAGCGCAAGTCAAGATAGCGCGCGTTTTCTAGATTCCAACGCGCGTCGCCGGACGTGGGCAACGACGCATGTCGACAAGAGCGCTCGTGTGCCTTCTCGAATATATAGTGTTAATCTACAACGCGCGTTCAGTGACTCGTGTTCGCAGGTATCGCCGTAATTGACGTCATCAGCATTAAGAGACGCGCGTCAACGCAACGCTCGTGTGGTACATACGTTTTAATACCCTTGAATATTTGAATTTATGGTTTACCCCAAAATCTATTAATAAACGTTTGATACTGTATATTATTTAATCATAAATGAAGGAAAAAATCTGTTCATTGCAAAAACCCTATGTGCACTAATTTCTTTTATTTTTATTAAGTACATACAACTAACAGCATTCGTTCCATAAGTGTACTGTTATTGGAAGTTCAAGGTTCAGAAAACCATATATTTTAATACACGTGACTTGAAAAATGACAACACAATACATTGCAAATTATCCAGTTTTTTTCCTGAAAAATTTACAAATTGGGGTTTATGGAATTTTTGAAATAAATGATTCGTTTTTATTTGGAAATCGTATTGATGTTTTATTTTTGTTGCACTTTCATTCCAATTTTGTCTGTCACTTATCTCAATTTAAATTCTAAAGGTCAGCGTTCTGCGGGGTCTTCTGACAACTGTGCAGTTTAGAAAATTAAAGAGATATTCAGTGTAATGTGTATCGCAGCCCTTATACAGCACACAGCTCAATCTCAGCTGCTCAGATCAAGGCTCCGACTGCAGGAGACCTTCGCACATACTCCCGAGCCTCGTAGTGTAGTGTGAGTTATAGGCAATGGCAGGAACTAATTTGAATGTGTTTTATGCCTTATTCCTCTGGATTTTTATCTTGTGCCTTCACCACTTAAGTGCTTAATTTGGATAAGCATAGTTTGTGTTTATATTATGTGCTTAAAATCTATAGGCTTATAGCACGCCAAGTTAAAAATTTAATGAAAGTCAATTTCCTCATACCTATCAACAAAATATTTATATTTACTAAATTATCTATGGACTCACGGATCATCACACTTACGGGACACAGCTTTGTTTCATTGAATAGTTATTTCGTTGGCATCCATTTCTCAGGTCATTCGTTCCATAAGTGTAGTGGGTGTTTTTTCATCGGGAGGTGGCGGTGATCTTCCCCCGCTGGATGGGGAGATCCGGCACCGACCTACCGTCGTCTAGAGAGGTTTCCTCCTAACCAGGACATCAGCGGGACACCGCCACAGCTGGGACAAGCTCTAAGCTCCCTACCGGGTGTTTCGAAATATATGGTAGTGTAGTGCATGTTAGTGTAAGTGTGTGTGTAAGGGGAGAGGATAGCACAAGGAAGAGGAAGAGGAAGAGTCCGTGGCCCTTTTGGTAGGGTACTGCTCTGGCATTCGCCTGGTGTTGATCGGAGAAACCACGTAAAACTACCGATCAGAGCTTCCGGCCTCTAGAATTCTTCTCCACTCAGCGACTGAATGCGACCTAACTGGCAAGCGAGTGTGGAAAATCTTGGCAGTGTCGAAGCTAGGCCCTCAGTGCAACGGGGCCACAGCTTCCGCGAGCTTCGCTAGGTGAGAGCCGCGCCTAGTGGTAAGAGCGTGGGGTTGTGGGCGGAGGAGTTGGGCGTTGGGGTTGGCGCTGGAAGTTGCGGCGCCGCGTCAGACGCAAGTGCACTGCGCTAACGACTCGCCCCCACTCGAGACCTCCCGCGCACGCGCCACTAGAGGACACGAAAGGGAAGAGCAGTGCAGTGCAGTCGGAAGTATCTCTATGGGATACTAAGAAAATGTACAGTTAATACTATTATATTATTATTATTATTGCTTTTCATGTTATTTTCACTATTGATATTACTATAATTTTGAAATAATTTAAAGGTGTATTGTACTAATATTCGTAAATCGTAGTGTTCTGCCAACAGATTGCATAAACCTACCTGCAGAAACTAATAAATATCAAACATCCCATTCAATCATCCCTATCACCGCGAAGCACCCAGATACTATTGCCATTCGAGTCTTTCAATTTCCTTTGAATCCCCCCTCCCCCTTCACTAAGCGCATCTCCTTGCGACTCTCCCAAGTGTGTGAACGACACACGCGCAACCCCACACCGCAAGCTTGTGAAATTGCTCCTCTAGCAAACGTTTTTCGTTCATTGCTGCCACAATATCTTGCCTTTGAAAGTCTATTAGAAATTAGCAGTTCTATCTCACGTGTTCCCCTACCCGCTATCGCCTCCGCAGATATGTCTCCGAGACCTGCGCGTTCTAGTAACAGTTGTTTTTTTTTACGAGGAATAGCGTTGGTCGGTTCTCTGGAACTGCACTCTACAACACGTATGTATAAGCTTGTCAGCTTGTTCACCTACTAAACTAATCCAAAGCTAAAAGTTCCTCTATAAACTTGATAGAGTGGATGTTTTAGCTAAAATTCGCATGTTTGCGTAAAAAATGAGTATCAACCTGCACTTTCCTCTTACTTCTAGTCACTAAAATTACCAAAGAGCAGTCAGAGACTTACAAACGATTGCTCGATTGTTACAGGATTCAATTTTTGTAGGAACCTCAACATCATAATATTGTGTATGTGCTTTTTCTTAAAAATCATGTAAATTATATCTTGTGTTTGCTTAAGAATATGAGTCATTACAGCCACTTTGGCTGTCGATAAAAATTTTTCGAGACTCTTCATTGAAAAGAAGTAAATTTAGAATGCATTTCTGCAAATATTTTTAGTATTTTAAGCCGTAGTAAAATATTGATTGATTGATTTTTTCGTGTTTCCGGGCGCGTCAACTGCTTTGGTCATTAGTACCGTTAGTGTAGTGCATGTTTTTTTCTCGGGAGATGGCGGTGATCTTCCCCCGCTGGATGGCGAGATCCGGCGCCGACCTACCGTCGGCTAGTGGGGTTTCCCCGTAACCAGGACTCTCCCACCAGCGAGGCACCACCCCAGCCGGGACAAGCTCTAAGCTCACGACCGGTCTCCCGGAATATGTGGCTGTGTAGTGCATGTTAGTGTAAGTGTGTGTGTGTAAGGGAAGAGGATAGGACAAGGAAGAGGAAGGTCAGATCGCGCGCGGTCCGTGGCCCATTTGTTAGGGTACTGCTCCGGCATTCGCCTGGTGTTAATCGGAGAAATCACGGAAAACTACCCGATCAGAGTAGTTGACCGTTAGAATTCTCCTCCAGACAGCGACTGAATTCGACCTAGCTGAAAAGCTTGAGTCGAAAATCCTGCCGCCGTGGGGAATGTAACCGAGGACCTCCCGGTCAGAGGCGCTGCAGTGACATCAGTTGATGCACTGAGCTACCGCTCCCGGTCGTAGTAAAATATAGCTTAATCTAGTACATTTCTACGTTATGAAGATACATCGTTTTTCAACATAAACAGTAAGGATGAATCACTGCCATCTCTCGGGATAAGACATTCACTAACTAAGAAAACTAATGATCATAGTAGTTGAAATGTTTCGAGACGAAGAAAAGCAGGGTGAGGCGTGGCGAGGACACATGAGGCGAAACAGCATGTGTAACTGAAAGCTTCATAAACGGGACAGGGGAGGGGAGGCAGTGAGCCAGGGCAAACAAGGGGAGCCAAGGAGGAGCCCCAGGCAGAACGAGGGGGCGCGGAGCGAAGCAGCTGAGCGTGCGAGGACAGTGGTGGAGGCGAGGACAGTGGTGGAGGCGAGGACAGTGGTCGAGGCGAGGACAGTGGTTGAGGCGAGGACAGTGGTTGGGGCGAGGACAGTGGTTGTGGCGAGGACAGTGGTTGGGGCGAGGACAGTGGTGGAGGCGAGGACAGTGGTGGAGGCGAGGACATTGGTGGAGGCGAGGACAGTGGTGGAGGCGAGGACAGTGGTGGAGGCGAGGACAGTGGTGGAGGCGAGGACAGTGGTGGAGGCGAGGACAGTGGTGGAGGCGAGGACATTGGTGGAGGCGAGGACAGTGGTGGAGGCGAGGACAGTGGTGGAGGCGAGGACAGTGGTGGAGGCGAGGACAGTGGTGGAGGCGAGGACAGTGGTTGTGGCGAGGACAGTGGCGGAGGCGAGGACAGTGGTGGAGGCGAGGACAGTGGTTGTGGCGAGGACAGTGGTGGAGGCGAGGACAGTGGTGGAGGCGAGGACAGTGGTGGAGGCGAGGACAGTGGTGGAGGCGAGGACAGTGGTGGAGGCGAGGACATTGGTGGAGGCGAGGACAGTGGTGGAGGCGAGGACAGTGGTGGAGGCGAGGACAGTGGTGGAGGCGAGGACAGTGGTGGAGGCGAGGACAGTGGTTGAGGCGAGGACAGTGGTGGAGGTGAGGACAGTGGTTGTGGCGAGGACAGTGGTTGGGGCGAGGACAGTGGTGGAGGCGAGGACAGTGGTGGAGGCGAGGACAGTGGTTGAGGCGAGGACAGTGGTTGGGGCGAGGACAGTGGTGGAGGCGAGGACAGTGGTTGTGGCGAGGACAGTGGTGGAGGCGAGGACAGTGGTGGAGGCGAGGACAGTGGTGGAGGCGAGGACAGTGGTGGAGGCGAGGACAGTGGTGGAGGCGAGGACAGTGGCGGAGGCGAGGACAGTGGTGGAGGCGAGGACAGTGGTGGAGGCGAGGACAGTGGTGGAGGCGAGGACAGTGGTGGAGGCGAGGACAGTGGTGGAGGCGAGGACATTGGTGGAGGCGAGGACAGTGGTGGAGGCGAGGACAGTGGTGGAGGCGAGGACAGTGGTGGAGGCGAGGACAGTGGTGGAGGCGAGGACAGTGGTTGAGGCGAGGACAGTGGTGGAGGTGAGGACAGTGGTTGTGGCGAGGACAGTGGTTGGGGCGAGGACAGTGGTGGAGGCGAGGACAGTGGTGGAGGCGAGGACAGTGGTTGAGGCGAGGACAGTGGTTGGGGCGAGGACAGTGGTGGAGGCGAGGACAGTGGTTGTGGCGAGGACAGTGGTGGAGGCGAGGACAGTGGTGGAGGCGAGGACAGTGGTGGAGGCGAGGACAGTGGTGGAGGCGAGGACAGTGGTGGAGGCGAGGACAGTGGCGGAGGCGAGGACAGTGGTGGAGGCGAGGACAGTGGTGGAGGCGAGGACAGTGGTGGAGGCGAGGACAGTGGTGGAGGCGAGGACAGTGGTGGAGGCGGGGTGGGCTGACAAGGGGGATATCCCCCTTGGACAGGGCGCGCGGCACGAGGTGAGGCCCAGTGTAGGCTGCGTGTATGGCTGCGTGGAGCGAGGCGGGTGGAAAGCGGGACGGATGAGGCAGGGACGGTGAGGGTGCTGGCCAAAAAGTGGCGGGACAAAGGAAAGGAGAACGAGGCGGAACGGGAAGAGGTGAAGCAAAGGAGGAAGCTAGGTCGATGTCACCTTCTGTGAGATAAAGAATTCTAGCGTCCGGCTGCTTTTATCTGTAGTTTATCGTGGATATACCGATTAACACCAGACGAATGCCGAAGCAGTACCCTAACAACCAAACACGGATGGCAAGCTATTTCCTTCCTCTTCCTTGTCCTATCCCCACCCCTTACACATACGTATACTAACGTCCATTACGCTAACGTGAATTACACTGCAACACATCGGGAGATCGGTGGGGAGCTTAGAGCTCGCCGCGGCTGGGGCGGTGCCCCGCTGGTGGGAGACATCTGCTTGAGATGAACGGTGGACTTCGCAATCCAACGGGGGAAGATCACCACTACCAGACGCGATAAAAAAAAGCACCACACTTGGAGAACTAACGGCCTCAGCATTTTTCGCGCACGGAATTGCCAATCAATCAATCAATAGATCAATTCTCGAAAGCTCAAAATGTTGTCTGTTCCGCAGGTGGGAGATACTTGGTTGGGAAAGCCCTTACGAGCAGACGTACAGATCGGCGACGAATCTCTACTTTTAGCAGAGTAGGATCACCGTTCCCACGCCCGATAAAAACACTTACGGGACTAATGAGCGCATGAGTTGCCGCGCCCGGAATCGCAGGGAGCGGCGCTATCGCGGTAGGGGGCGCGACCCCGCGAACGCGCTCGCTGCTCGTGATTAGAGGCGGCTTATCGCGGTCGTGGCGGATACGGCTGCAATGGGGCGCCCATTGTGGCTCAGCCGTGGAGGCTCCGCTCCCCCGCTGTCCCCCCCCAGACACCGGGGCGCTGTCTCGTGGCGGGAACAATGGCAACGGAAAGTGCAAACTGAAGAAACGGGTTACAAGTAATGAGACACACAAAACAACCTACAAGTGGATTATCTCAGGGTGTGGTCACTACTGGCTCAACCCTTCCAACCTCTCTAAGATGGGCGAAATAAGAATTGCAGACTTCCTACGGCCTTCAGAATTACATGGCGTGGAGCGTACGTCTTCTCGTGGCAAAGATTAGAACGAAGTTATTTTTTACTTTGCATTATTTTATACACATTTAACACATTGTACACGTATGTATTTAATCACTCTTTAGTCACATGACTGCTTTATGTTTAATAGTCGCGCCACGAAGGAAAACGCGAGGTTTAGAAATTGTTCGGAAACATAACACTTGAATGAAAATTGTTATTTTGTATTTCAGTGACCTATTGAAATACTCCTCGCAATTTGTAATTTTGAGACTTTCGGTGATAAAGCTATCTCTTTTAGGTGATATGTCTTTGACTATAGTTGAGATGGGTGCTTGTAAGCAGCAAAAAAAGCCATTTTCAGATTGTTGGCCACTTACACTGGATAGCATTGAAAGTTATTATGTCAAGCATTTTCATACTAGTGTTTGTTAGATAATTAATAAAGCTATTAAATTTATCTTTGCAAGAAACGAAGCTAATGCTCAACGCCTTGTTTAAAGCGCGAGTGAAAATGGAAAAGGCGTCTTAGGGTTGGCAGTGGAGTAAGCTCCCAACTGAGGCAGGCGGGTGCAGAGGAGGGGGAGGAGGTGGTGGTGAGCGTGGGGGTTGGAGGGCGGCGGCGGCGGCAGCCGGAGCGACGTGCTCGTGAGGTGCGCTTTATTGCCTGCAGGGAGCTCTGCGCGCGACGCGACGCCTGATAACTCAGCCCATTCAACGCCTTCTGCCGCCGCAGCCCGCGTCGCCTCACGCCTCGCCCCGCCCCGCCCCGCCCCGCCCCACCCCGCCACGCCCCGCCACGCCCCGCCACGCCTTGCGTGCGCGCCCGCTCATAATGAGCCCGGATAAACGCCTCCCGCGCGTCGTGTTGGAGGCGCCGCGACGCTCCCTGCAACTGCACTTCCACTTCAAAACAATCGGCCGACTTAAAATTGTCGTGCAATTTAAGGAAACGATGGTTTGAACGTTCGCGGTTCATTGTTTAAGACAATCATTTATACATTCATGTGACGCTTGAGCTCACGTAAAGAGGGTAGCTGGAAGCTTAGAACATCTCGGCTTAAGCATTACCTCGCTGGGAAGTTACCTGCATGAGAAAATGGCGCTAGCCGACGTGTAGGTCGGCGCCGCATCTCCTGTTTCATCGCGCAGAGAGACACTGTCGCCTCTCTGCCGTTTCACTCACTACACTAACGGGATTAACTAACAAAGTAGTTGTCGCTCATCGAAACACGATGTATTCGTACATATATTCATTGTAGAACGAAAATATGTTAGAGTTGTTCACTTTTCTATGAAACTCCGTTTCTGTATGTCAAGCCATATTTTATATTATGAAGAACCCATTTTAAATAACTTTAGATAATAATTAATTATAAAATGAGGTAAAATATTTCGAAATTTGTAACAATGCTTTAATGGTTGTGTATCTTGAGCGTTTACTAGATGTGAATTCCAATGACATGCACCGAATATGAATTCCAATTCCGAAGGCCAAACATGAACTAATGCCCGTGGTACAGTTGAGTAGTTTATTGCAGACCCAAACGAGAATTAGGAATATTTTTATTATTAATTTGTCGTTATTTAAGGTCGCATCAACATCTAGGTCATTAGCGACCACTATTGGAGTTAACGTAATGGTAACTGTAAAGATGAAACGATATGGTGATGATAAGGGGTGAAACGACAAACAAAAATTCAATAATGCCCAAGGCGGGCTCGAACCCGCGGCCGTTTGGTCCGAGATGACTACAACAGTACTGCCTTAGCAAATTCACTCACCCGATCGGCATTTTTAATTTTGCCAGGCATCAAAAGGGTTGGTTGGTTAGTGATTCCGGGCACGTCAATAGCTTAGGTCATTAGTTCCGTAAGGGTAGTGCGTGTTTTTCCTTGGCAAATGGCGGTGATCTTCACCCGCCGGATGGCGAGATCCGGCGCCGACCTACTGTCGGTTAGTGGGGTTTCCCCCTAACCAGGACTCTCCCACCAGCGGGGCACCGCCCCAGCCGGGACAAGCTCTAAGCTCCCGACCGGTCTCCCGAAATATGTTGTAGTGTAGTGCATGTTAGTGTAAGTGTGTGTGTAAGGGGAGAGAATAGGGCAAGGAAGAGGAAGGACAGATCGCGCGCGGTCCGTGGCCCGTTTGGTAGGGTACTGCTCCGGCATTCGCCTGGTGTTGACCGGAGAAACCACGGAAAACTACCGATCAGAGCAGTCGGCAGCTAGAATTATCCTCCAGACAGCGACTGAATTGGACCTAGCTGACAAGCTAGTCTTGCCAGTGTCGTGACTGGAACATCGGAGCTCCCGTTCGGGGGCCCTGCAGTGTCGTTGCCCGTGCGCACGAGGCGACAGCCTTGTAGGCAGGCGCTGAGCGGCTGCATTTCATCAGCGCGTTGGGACCGCTTGTCGCCTCTGGGGGCGGGGCGGGGCGGGGCAGTCGCCTGCGCACTTGCCGTGTCGCCGCCTCCCGAGGGAAGCGCTGCCGTCGCCCTCGCAGCGACCGCTCCCGGGGGCGGCGCGGGGGCAGCGGAGGGCACGATGGGTTTCATTTTTCCTTTTCACTGATTGATTATGGATTCCCGGCGCGTCAACGGCTAAGGTCAGTAGTCCCGTATGCGTAGGGCGTGTTTTTGCTCGTGAGGTGGCGGTGAACTTGCCCAGCGGAATGGTCAGATCCACCGCCGACCTAGAGGGATTTTCCCCAACCAGGGATCTCCCACTAGCGGGGCACCGCCCCAGGTGGGACAAGCTGTGAGCTCCCGACCGATCGCCCGACCTGTGTGGTAGTGCAATGCATATAAGTTTAAGGATAGATGGGTAGTAGGAATTTGCAGAAAAGATCGCAAGCGATCTATGACCCATTTGTTAGGGTAATCCTCGGGCATTCGCCTGCTGTTGATCGGAGAATCCACGGAAAACTTCCGATCATGGCAGACGACCGCTAGAATTCGCCTCCAAACAGCGACTCAATTCTACCTAGCTGACAAGCTTGTGTCAAAAATTCTTCCACCGTCGGGACTCGAACTTAGAACCTCTCGGTGAGAGGCACTGAAATGACATCAGCCACTGGAAGATTGTGCCATTGTTCCACTGGAAGATTGTACGCGGTTCGTAGCCCGTTTGTTAAGGTAATTCTCCGGCTTTCGCCTAGTAGCCAACCAAGAAACCTGAAACTTCTCACCAGTGCTGAGAGCCGTTAAAATTTTACTCTAGACAGCGCGTGAATTCGACCTAGTTAGTGTCAAAAATTTATTCCCTTCGAGATTCAAACTCTGGGACCGCCTAGTGAGAAAATTGCTGTGGCAACGGTTGTTGTCAATTAGCAAATTCACCCAAAAGATGTGGAAGACATAAGGAAGGGAAAAGGCAATTGCA
This sequence comes from Teleogryllus occipitalis, assembly GCA_011170035.1. Taxonomy (NCBI): domain Eukaryota; kingdom Metazoa; phylum Arthropoda; class Insecta; order Orthoptera; family Gryllidae; genus Teleogryllus; species Teleogryllus occipitalis. The sequence continues at coordinate 6,659 of BLKR01016413.1, read as the reverse complement.
GGGAAGCAGAAGAGAGAGGAAGAGGGTAAAGGGCGCCAACGAAGTGGAGGGAAAACCGGGAGGAGAAGATGGAATGGAGAGAATGAAGAGAAGAATAGAGACGGAGGTGAAGGACGTCACGGAAAGGCACAGGAAGAGAGGGGTTGGCAGAGGGAGGCGAAAAGAGGAAGACTGCGGAGAAAAGGCAAAAAGTACAGAGAGGGGGGGGGAAATTCAAATGGAGGAGGAGGAGAAATTGGGAGAGCAGATGGAAAGGAAGTAGGTGAAACAAGTAAGATAATAAAGTAGGAAAGAAATGCATAAAAGATAAAGGATGAAGATAAAGGGTATTCAGAAGGAACTGCATGGATAGGAATTCAGGAAAAAAAGCAGAAGAAAAAGAAGGCATCTTAGGAGGAAAAATGAGACCCGAAAATAGAAATGTTAGAGGAGAATGGAATGGAAAAGTGAGAAAGACAGAGAATGAGATAGAGAGGTGTACGACGCAGTGATAAGGACGAGCCATTTAAAGAGAACAGACGGTTAGCTGAGAGAAGGGCAAGGGATATGGAGAAGAACGTTAAGAGAGTGAAGAGCTTAGAGAAAGGCATAAGATAAGGCATTAACTAACTAAAGAGGAGAAAGAAGGGAAGAGTAAATGAGGATTGTACGGTGTTGGAGGGGAAAGAGGACGAGACATGAGGTTTGCGAATTCCAGGTATGGGTAAATGAGGAGACGGTAGATAAAAGAGAAGGGTTTCATACAAGATTTTAAAGGAATACAGCAATGCTTGGGACATAAGCCTATAACTTTCTCTACTACTATAAGGAAGAAGGAAAATAAATGTAGAATGAGAGATGTAAACAACAAGATAACATGGAAAGGACAAAATTCGTAATAAGTGAGTAGACACCAAGACTATTTCGAAGGTAATTACAGACCTTAACTTGTCCTCTGTCTATTATAAATTGAAGTCCTTAGAGTATAAAAACATGTTTAACTCCGCAGATATGGAGGACAATTATCCGGAATTGCACTGTGCGTCTGAAAAATTCAGAAAATACTTTTTCACATTCGCAGTGTAAATATTGTCAAGGTATTGTCATCGTCAGTCAGTAATTAGCTATGTTACGATTAAAATATTTATGCATTAAAGTCGTCATAATAATTTCAATGATCAAGCGTCGAGAAAACTTCGGAGGGCCAAAGGCGTAGAGGTCCTAGGGCGTTTCTCGATCATAATCCCCTCTTATAATTCCCAAATGAGAGAACATACAGCATCATTCCACTGTTTTGATATTTCCCTCGTAACTATGATGCTCTCGATCCAGGTATATCCAGCTCCGTATCGAAGCCAGCAACAAGCTACCAAGCCAATCTACGAAGGAGATACAGACATAAATGTCAAAAGTCCAAAATCTCTAAAAGAGTGAGTTTAAACAATAAAATGTAATTCTACAATATTAATGATCATTTGTTATACTATTTTATATATTATATGTACTATATTGATAAATACTTATTTATAATCATTAATTGTGACACCGGCCGTGGAAGCCTTCGATGCTATATAATTTTACAATAAATCAAAATAATACATTTATCTGTGTTGCTGATAACTAGTAATAAATACATTTTGAAAAATATTGTGTAAATTTATAAAACAGTAAAAGAATAATTTTGCAGAAAATGATATGCCCCCAGCACATATTTTATTAATGGATGTTTGATATAATTTAATTTAATTGAAACGGTTTTGCAATTTAAATGCGTTGAGATGAAATATTTTGTTTTAACAGATGTTCTATAAAAATTTCGCAAATGTAATAACGTTTGTAACGAATGTTTGCCAATATTTTTGTAACAAGAGCTTTGAAAAGTTTTTATTTGCCAGAAATTAGCTATTAGCTGCGTGATACAATTTTTGTTTGTTTTTATAATATTATTTATTTCGTTAATCTTCACATCGCAAACATGTATAGAACCAAGTTCTATTCTTGTGTTTCGAAGTTCTAGAGTAAAGCTCATTGATACCATAAAATTTACTGAGGGGAAACATTTTAAATATTGGTGTTGGGAGGTGGGGGACACTCATTTACTTAGTGTAGTTTATTATTACGTATAAACAATTAATTATATTTTCATACATCAATTCGTTATGCTGATATTCCTTCCCAGGTAAATCCAGAAATGAAATGAATTGCTTTATAACATAAAGTACTGGAGAAGATTGATTATTATCTTCTCTTCATAGTTATTCTAAGTGGAGTTACCTTCACTTATTTTATATAAAATGGAACAATATCCGTATTTCCAATGCAAAACAGAATTCGACATCATACAGACTCCTTACGTTATATACACCAGATGTAATAGATGTAAACTGACTCACAGATTTGTAAATAAAGTAGGGCTATTTTAACTAGTCAAAGAGTAAGATGGATTTACTTTTAGCTCTTTTACTCAACACTGATAATCATTGATACTACAGACAAATTCTATTGTCTACTGAAGTGAGTCTACGGTTAGTTAAAATAAGTATCCTATTTCATTAATAGATTGTGGCGATAGTCAATTTCCTCAGGTTCAATTCCATTTCACTTCTCTCACTACACTGAGCCTTTTCTCGACTCAATCACTGTAGGTGAAAATTTTGTAAGGATTTTCTGATAATCTTCAATAATAAACTAAATTACGATTGAAATAGTAATTTATGCTCCAAGGGCGCCATAACAGTTCCAATGATTCTGCAGCGACAAAACGCTGCTTTAGGGCGACCTTAGTTATTTCTTTAAAGATGGAATAAGAGAGGGAGAGAGGAGAGAGATAGGATGATAGCCGAAGAGAAAGATACGTAGAGAGGGAGACAGAGTTGAGAGGATGAGGGGGAGGAAGACAGAGAAGCCAGGGGTCGAAAAGAAGAGACGGTGAGAGTCGATGAAAGATGGAGGAAGAGAGATGATGAAGGGAGAAAGGATCACAGGGAGAAGAGACAAGTCATAAGAGGTAATTTCTTATTAATATCCCATTGACACTTTTAGTCTCCTGCGGCCTTGGGGAACTCCCTCCGTAAACACATTCCTGTCCTTTCAACCAGCAGCGGCTGCTCTCCCTTGGCTCGCGCGGAATCCGGACAGAGGGAGGGACCCGCGGGCGTCCGTCGTAACGACTCTCTCAAAATTGCACGCGCGCCATCAATCACGGGGCGGCGCCCGCCTCCCCCGCGGCCGCGCCACGGCTCTTTCCGCCGCCGGCTCATAATTTATCAAGCTCCAGTGCAGCCTGCATTTTTAAACGACCCGCGCGCTCCGACTGGCCGAGTTTGGTACCGCAGCGTCGCGGACGTCGGCGCAGCCTTTGCCCCCGCCCCCGCTCGCCCGGCCTCCACCACATCCCGCAGTTCCCCATGCCCTCAACCGCCGCACTTTCGCCTTTCCGCCTCCCGCTTTCCTGGTACTTTCGTTTCCCACCTGCCTGCTCTTTCCCCTCTTCCCCTTTCGTTATCTTCCTTCCTATTATCTTGTTATCCGCTTTACGCAACTTCCTCGCACTTTTCGCCATCTTCTTTCTACCTACTTTACTGATGTTACGAAAGGGCCACTTTCTTTTCGACGCATCAATTCCCAGCCACCCTCTCACAACCGCCCCCACCTCCCGTCTCACCCCTCCACGGTCCTTCCGCCCAGCCTCTCTCGACCCTCACTGCGGTGCTTACCCCATTTCTAACACGTCGTTGCCTATTCCGTGTCCTTGCTCGTAGGGGAACACCATTCGCACCGGCTGAGTAGACTCAGGGCCAGCATTGCAGCTGCCTCCGTAACGACTCTGAGCGGGGGGCTAGGGTTCGAGTCCCGATGGCGGAGGATTTTCGACAAGAGCTACGTAGCCTAATTAAATTCAGCTGCTGTCTGGAGACCAATTGTCTGCTCTGAGAGTAGTTCTCCTTTATTTCTCCCAGCAATACCAGGTGAATACCAGACCAATACGGGCCATGAACCGCGTGCGATATTTCCTTGCTCTATCCTCTCTCCAAACTTTCACACACATGCTATAGATTACCACACATGGCGGGTGATCGATCGAAAGCTTATTCCGGCTGGGGCGGTGTCCCTTTGAGAAAATCCTCCTCCAGATATCTCCGGTAGGTCAGCGCCATATCTCACCATCCAGCTCGGGAAGGACATCGCCGCCTTCAGGCGTTAAAACATTCATTACACTATTGGGCTAATGACCAGCGGCTGGTGGCGCGCCCGGAAACCAATCAATCGATCATTAATTCGCGCCGGATGTTTTGCCGCACGATTGCAGCGGGTAGGCAATGTTTCGGGTGCCGACAGCGGGAACAATCTGACGATGGCATCGAGGCCTGTTGAGAGCGGCTTCGGTGTGGAGAGGAGTGCACCGTAGGAGTGAATATTATGGCGCCCCGAAAAAGGTATTGGGGGAAGGTGGACCTCGTAATCATGGTGGTGAAGTAAACGTTGGGAGCGAAGAGTCGACTATAAAGGGAGTTGTGGGTGCGCAAATAAGGGCGGTAGCAACGGTGACAGTTCAGCCTGAAATGAGTCTTGTCGAGACTGAGAAAAGAAAAACACGTGGTAGGAAAGACAGTTAAGTAATTGATGGTGGGATTGACGACCATGAGATTGACTGTCGTGAGGCCGAGTGTCGTGAGGCCGAGTGTCGTGAGGCCGAGTGTCGTGAGGCCGAGTCTCGTGAGGCCGAGTGTCGTGAGGCCGAGTGTCGTGAGGCCGAGTGTCGTGAGGCCGAGTGTCGTGAGGCCGAGTGTCGTGAGGCCGAGTGTCGTGAGGCCGAGTGTCTTGAGCCCGAGTGTCTTGAGCCCGAGTGTCGTGAGGCCGAGTGTCGTGAGGCCGAGTGTCGTGAGGCCGAGTGTCGTGAGGCCGAGTGTCTTGAGCCCGAGTGTCGTGAGGCCGAGTGTCGTGAGGCCGAGTGTCGTGAGGCCGAGTGTCGTGAGGCCGAGTGTCGTGAGCCCGAGTGTCGTGATGCTTACGGTAGTGGTGCTGTCGTTGAGGAAGACAGTGGCTAACTGTAGTGTGGTTACAGAGGGCGTGGGCCACAGCTTCGAGAGCACCTTCCACAGCGGGGGGATGAGAACTGCCGGTGGTGCGAGAGCAGTTGGCGCTGGCGAGCGGGAGCGGGTGCGGGAGCGGGGCGAAGCGGCTCGAAACTTTCGGCCCCGCGTGACCGCGTGCGCGTGCAATGTTAATCCCCGCCTGAGTAATGAAGGCTGCGTGCCGCCGCCAGATTCCCTGCTTTCTCACTGTGTCGCTACAACGCGAGAGCCAGAGGGGATGGAGCAGCGATTGAATTGCCCCGTGCTCGATGTTTTGCCCCTTTGGCGGATGAACCAATGGAATGTTCTTTGTTACCAATAACTCTGTCGCCCAACAGTCAATATTGAATTGATAGGAGCCCAAATTTGTAGCTGATTTACCCTTGAAAGTAAATTTTATTACATCGAAGCGAATATTTTTGTCAACAATCCTTGCAAAAAGCGCTCATTTTTTTCTGTTTTCAAAATTCAAGTAGTATATGGCGTAGGGTAGGGATCACAGAATTATGAAAACGTGCACAGAATTCACTTCTCCCCGTAGCATGTCACAGTTTTTAACTGTTTTGACGTAAAAGTAAATAAAATAAAAATAGACTTTGAGATTTTCAGCTGAACATCTAGAGTTTGGAGTTCATTACTACGGCTCTGGATAACTTACAACAAAAATTATATATGGGCGGGATACGTTCTGTATTTACTATGCAAAGCCGTATTTGCTCTCTTATTACAACGAGTCTCATAAACGAAAGTATAGGAGCTTCGTTTCTCTGCCCGTTTGTCTCTGTATAAAACTAAAGTTTTATTATTTTTTTCTTCAAAATAAATACGATATTTTGCTCGTTTCCTTTTTTCTGAGCTTATAACACGAATTTCTCAGATAATACACTAACCTTTCTACTCGCGTACAATTGACAGGGATAACGCAACATGAAATATTTGTTTTAGAAGGTTAAATAAATCCACAATAACATGTTTTTATTTCAACTCCTTGCCAATTATATTGATGGCATTTTTCAAGAGCTCGGCAGCTCGCTTTAAATTTTCAGGTTGCTATATTTACTAGCTTTTCTCCGTTCTACAATCTAATTCGTGAGTGAAGATTGTAAAATTATACACAAAAAAGCCCTTTTCAAATTTCCAGGTTTTTCTTTATATCAGCAAAATTAGTGTTTCATCCGAAAAGTTTAGTTTTGCTACATTTTTCGAGCCGAAGTAGATGAAAATTTTATAAAGTATGATGAAATCATTGCGAATAAAGATTTCAAAATTAGGATGTTTGGAGGAGAACTGCACCGAGGTCTTCTTCTGTGTCTTAGGGATTGCAAACAGTGTTCGATTACACGCCTTTCTGTCTGTCTATGTATGACATGATGTCTTCACCAATGGCAAATCACCTGTGTTGATCTACCTACGAAAGAGAACGGAATGTAGACGTACAGTCGCCTTCCCCGCTAGGCGCGGCAACATGGCATTGCGCCTACCTCATCCATCCAGCAGGAGGTAGCAGCAAATGCTCATTGCGATCGCTAAGCAGCAGATGGTGTTATGTTCAGAATAATTGCACGCTTTTCACAAACACAGATTTATTACAATGAACTACAGAAA
>BLKR01016412.1:0-28454 GCA_011170035.1 Teleogryllus occipitalis | reverse complement strand
AGCCGGAAGGCCATTCTTTGTTAGGATAACAAAGCTTTATGGTTATAAGTTATGGTATGGTTATAAGTTAGGATACCTAAGCTTTATGGTTATGGTTATAAGAGACCGGATTTTTATGTAATTACATATTTTTGTCTTTCTACTTACCGCTCTCAAAATTTTAATCTTGGCGAATTGTCGCCGTCCAAACGCAATATTCAATTTTTTCGTTACATATTTTTTACATATTGGTACTACATTACATATTTTCGTATTTCACTATTTTCTCGAGATATTTTTTATTCTACCAATTTTCTTACATATTTTTATGAAAAGAAGTATTTTCAAAAAAATTAGCAATTTTTCCTACATTATTATTGGATGCTACTGTGTACTCTGCTCGTGGTACTTGTAGGCTACGTGAAGACGCGGTCGGATATCCTCAGTCTGGCGCACCTACTTCAGTTAAGTCAGGGCGGGAAATGCGCGTCAGCGACAGATCATTTTCATCTTTAGGCGTGAAAAGTATCATTGACGCCGTGTTTGGCGACCTTTAACCTTAATTTCCAAGAAACTTTGGCGATTGACATCGTACAACTCTTCGATGAGAATATTCCATGCTGCAGTGATTGTTTGCTGGTCGTAGATATCGTCAGTTTGTACGATGGCTTCTATTGCGTGAAGTCTGGCTGCTAAACTACATTTCTGGATAACAATTTGTGAAGGTTTTACTACCAATGAGAAAGTTGTATGGTGCAAGTGTGCATCACTTGTGCTTTCCAAATGAATTTTAAAACTTTTGGAATGTTTTTAACTTGTGTATGGAACATTTTTCATGAAAGTAAGTTCGTATTATGTAAATGTGTTTATAATTACAGCTTTTTAATATTACTTATTATATCCGATTTTACTTATTTATTACATATTCTTACTGTTTTCGTTACATATTTTGAGATTTCATACTACAAATGTTTCCGGTCTAAGGCAGGGGTTTTCAAATTTTTTTTTGTCCGCAGCTCCCTGATCTAAACAAAACTTCGCGCGGCTCTCCTGGCAACAATACGTTTCAAATATAAAGGTTAATATAGGAAACTAAATATTCAACCCAAATGAGGACGTAATTTAAAAGGCTATTGGTAAAGGACTTGCCAGATTGAATTAATCCACAATTAATTAGTAAAATACATTACAAATAATATATAGTGTGATAGTACGAAATACATAAATGACACAAAGACTAAAGTAAATCAAATCTAAATATCGTTTTTAATAAAACTCCGCGACGCCCCAGGGAGCCGCGACGCACAGTTAGAAAACCCCTGTTATAAGGTAATGGCATCGGTAGTTGACACTTTCAAAAACAAAACAAACCATTCAACTCAAAATGATTGCCAGACTAGTATGAACGTTACGGGTTTACTATGCAGATGGCTACATCATGTAGAAATCGAGTCAGGCATTATATTTGGAAGTGTCAAATACTGATGACATGTCAATTACGATGCCTTTACCTTACCTGGAATGGATCAATGATGTGATGGATATTATTATTTTATTATGATAACTGTGCCCAAGCCCAGGTCATACCCGGAAGTGTGTGTATTGATTTGGATAGGTAGATTATACTATATATAGGTAGATTATACTCGCTGTACTATTTCTGCCAAGTCTACCTATAGGTAGATGCAGGCATGATTTGATGATGAAAAGGCGATGAAATGAGGGGTGAGGGAAATGGAACAACCACCATAAAATCTGCCGCGAAACCTCTTTGTTTATCACTAGGGAGCACATTTATATGAGTTTGCATATTTTTCCTGGGCACTTCAGGATATAGCTAAGTGAAATTTCTGGACGTTTGGTTAGAAGTGGATGATATGTCGATAAATATTTTAGTGCACATTTGGGCATATTTGGCCTATTTTTCCTGTTTGCGCATATTCGTGTAATTATAGGCACATATTTGACATATTTCGTTCAAATACAGACTTGTCTATAAAACGTTTCATATTTTCATAGAATCTATTTATCTGTGAACGTTCGTTGATTGGAAAGAACTTGTCACAGTTTGCGTTTTTTTTTCTAGATGATAAAATACTTGTGCAAATGTAGGATATTTCTTGATATCATATTTTTAAACCAGGCTGAAGAAATGCAACAAAATATACAATGTACTTCACGAAGGTGAATATTTACTTCAATTGTTTCTTCCGTGAAGTAAGGTAGATTATATTGTTTGGACTTTTTATATCTTTTCATTCCAAGCATGCTCCTCCTGAATTTTACCAAGAAAGTTTTGTACAAGAAATTAAGTATTCTTAATTTTAATTGAATATTTAAGTGCATATTTCAAAATTTTTAGGCCATAAATGCATATTTTTAAAAGCATTTTTCAAACATTTAAGGCATAAAAATACTCTCCCTATTTATCACAATTCCCCCGTGGTTCAACCTGGATGTGAACCCTTCTCCTATCGATGGAAGGCGAGCGGTCTGACCGACCGGAAGACCAGGCCGAACGCCTTTTACGCAACTCTTGAGGGGCGATTAGTTCGAAGTATCGTTCAGATTCTTTGGCGAGAGTAACTGGCGGCAATCTATGCTCAAGTCCTAAAATGGGCAGCAGTTCCTTGGCCGTAACTTATGATGCAACATGAATGCAAATCTGGTCTGTCATCCCCGCCTCGCTGTACTATTTCTGCCAAGTTTGCTGACCCCGCGCCGATTTGCCCTCACCGCCCCGCTAAGGGTCATATTTATGAAGCTCTTCCAACAGCGCTCTTAGGGACCTGCCATCCGGGGGCTTGCTAGGAGCTTAAGGGGCGACGGGAATTGGCTGGGGGGCATTCATAAATCGCACAACCGAACACTGGTAGCCTGCTAGGCCTGGCAGGCCCCTGGCAGAGGTTTATCAATACGGCCCTAAGTCCTCCCTGTTTCGCCCAATTTCACCATCTCGTCCTGCCCCGCCACGCCCTGCCTCGTCCTTCCCCGCGCGAGGGGGAAGGCCCGCCTACTACGCGTGCTGCTTACGATGCTCAGAAACATAGCGGATTGCATTTACACTTATTACAAAACATTAATGGAATTTCGAGATAAACGTATCTTGATGAATTATTCCAAGTTAAAATGTATCAGTGTAGAAAATATCGTGAAAATAAGATTCGCTATTGAAACTTTTTCGCAGTACTAACATACATAAGAATTTACATTAAAATCTATGAAAAGAATAGACATAAGACTTAAAATGTATTTGCCATATTTATTTTCCATAAACCTCGCATATTTTACTCACTTCAGTGCAGTACTTATCATACAATACAAGGATTTTCGATACAGCTAAATAGGGTTCAAGGCAGAATGGGTCAGAGTATGAGAATTTCTAGGGGCCACCAGGCCTGATGCATCTACTGGTTTCTGGTCAATTCTAGATATTTATATTCCTTATCCTCTTTCTTATCTGGAAAAGTCTGACAAACTTTGGATCTGCAGCGGAATACAAAAACAAGTTGCGAGTACTCGTAGTCTGTATATTCGTCTCATGACGGTAAAACCAATGTATCTGTAAACAAATAAATTTAATGTAGTATCTGTAAATGCAATAGTTTAAGTATCTGTCAATAAATAAAATAAAATGCAAACAGCCTGCAGAGGTAACCAGGTAACCAGAAGTACGTCACCTCAGGTGTCGGAAGTATCGCGGCGTCTCTGCCATGACAATTCCACGCGTTCGGTTGCGGATACCTCACGCTCCGCCGCCAGCGCCAAACGGATCGGCGGCGGCCGCTGACGCGATTACCGCTGCTTTGCCGCGCTTCATTTGTTAACAATCGACCGCGACGCTTGTGTTTTCTTTCTTTCGCTCAAGTTTTACGCTAAATGGATAGCTGCGATTGATTGTCCACACTTTTCTGTATTTACGTTGCTGTTTTGTTGGGTATGAGCCGAAATATGTCTAACAAATGCTGTGTTTCGCACGTATAGCCATATTGATAGTTATCTAAAAAAACACCTGCTTCTATAAAACACAGGCTATTTCTGAGAACAACTCTCCTTCGTAGTTTTTGGTGCAAATGCAATAAAGTTGACGAGCAAGAAACAGAGCCAATTTATTCGTTACTTAATACGCTTAATATTGTCGTGCCGTAATTTGGGTGCATGTTGGTAAATCAACTGCAACACAAGAAAATTTTGTCTCCAATTTATTCACGTTACTTTTTCTGATAATTACTTCTTATAAAATGATCAGATGGTGAAAGGTATCCCTGTTGTTTGATAAAAAAAAAGTATGAGTATGTTGAGTATGTGAATTTCATTTTTCCCTATTTCCAGTCCTTTATAGTCTGGATTAAGGAAGTAGAAGTATTTGTATTAAATATTTAAAACCATACAGAACCAAGAGTGATGTTACGTTTCGCATTGCATTCTAATTAAACACTGTCAAAAATATGAAAACACTACACCTTTATTAATCACGTTACTCTTGCAAAAGGGTTCGTGTTGCCAGCTTTCAGATGCAGGCTATTTGATTTAAAGACGAGAGTGTGATGTACTAAACACTACATAGTCACCACTAACAAGTGGGATGCTACATTTACAACCATCCAAAATATGACACTATATAAAAAAAATTATACTCAAAAAACTTAAACGAAAATTATTCACTTTCATTTTCTGTTTATAAAAAGCTAAAAGGAAGTGAAATATAAAAAAATAAAAAAGTGTATCTAAAAAGAAATTTTATAATGTATAACATTGCTCAATGTAGAGTGATAGTGGGCGAAACGATAAAAACATTTGTTGGGATAAAGATGAATAGCAGAGGTTCGAAATTTTATCACCCGACCACAAATCCAAGGGACGGCATTGGCTTTAGGTCCATCCAAACATCTTTTCCGGAATGTTTCCTTGCATATCGCTTTCATCGGGCTCACTGCTCCCCTCCCATGACTCGGAACGAACGGCCTTGACGGCTGCCGAGAAAGAAAGCAGCGGAGGGCGCTGGCCTCAGGCTGTCGCGCATGGCGGCGCTCGCTGCGGACGTGACCGCCTGTATCTTCGCTGGCGCACCGTCCTCACTCCTCCACGCCCCCCGGCGCTTCGGACGCAACCGCAGCGCTGACCGGAAGCTGCGGGGGTAGACCGCACGATTATCCGATCTCGCACCACTCCCTCGCCGCCGCCCACGTCGTCAGTGGCCGGCCGTCCTCACAACCTGGCTGCCCCTGCTCCACTGTCACTACCGTTTGTCACTCCGCTGTCACTACCATCCTCGCCGCATTCGCCATCTCCGCTGCTTTTGTCAACCCCGCCGCCGCCCCGCCGACCCCGCCTCCAATGTTGTTCCAATGAAGAAGCTGATAAGTCAAAAGAACTTAATTTTACGGGAGAGCAAAAAAAAATCTTTAAACAAATGCTGTACATCAGGGATTAATTATATTCAAACGAAGGTAATATTCAAACGAAACTTTTTGTGTGTAGGTTTTGTTTGAATATCATTAATCCCTGATTTACAGCATTTGTTTAAAGATTTTTTTGCTCCCCTGTAAAACTAAGTTCTTTTGACTTCAGCTTATTCACCCGGGTCAAAGATATGTCGTCTCCGTTGTTTCTTATCGCCGCCCTTCCGCGACACTTTACTCCCATCCTCGTTGTCCCGGTCGCTTCCAATGCCGTTCGCCCGAGATACAACGGACGCTTCCGGCGCTCTCGTCCCCGCTTCCGCGTAACGACTCGGAGCAGTGGCGCGTACTGGATTCGACGCGGGTCACTTCTTCACACCAAAAACATTTGTTCAAAAAGGCTAGTCTCCGCCATCCAGAAATTCCCGATCCACGCTCCCTCCAACACCTAAATCCCGCCATCCTTGTAGCCCCTTACCCTTTCCATCCCACACTCTAGCCTCCTCGCCGTACCCTCTGCCTTCGCGGTTTTTGAATATATACCATCGTCTCGGTCATCTCCTCTCGCCACCCTGCCCCGGTTCATCCCCATCCTCGTTGTCCCGGTCGCTTCGTATGCCGTCCGCTCAGGATACAACAGCCGCTTCCGCCGCTCTCGTCCCCGCCCCCGCGTAACGGCTCGCGGCAGTGGCGCGCGCTGGATTCGACGCGGGACTCCGCCGCCGCACGGTCGGCCGACCTCGCGCCTTACGTCAGCACGCTTTCTCCGCGGGGGGGGGGAAGGGGGGGGAGGTGAGCTGAAGTGAAGCGCTCGCTCGCTCGTCCGGATGGCCGCGGGGCGTCCGTTATATCACGGTGTGGTGACGGGCGACGGTCATCCGTTCCGCACGGGACGATGGCCCTCGGGCTGATGGCTTGTCCGCCCACTCGCCCTGCTCCTTCGCTTGTTTCATCGCCAACTGAAAGACCGCCCCTCCCCCCGACCGCTGCTGTTCAATGGCGGTTCGACCTACGCTCCTCAACGCCCTCGCCCACACTCGTCGGATCGATGGTTTGTTCGACTCATCGCCGCTCGCAGGCTCGCCTTTGTGTCAATGGTGCGTTCTGTCTTTTCTCTGCCGCGTTGCATGCGTGCTCTTACCTTACTGGCAGGTGGAGATTTTTCGGCACTGATTGTTTACGGCGATTTTCACTCAGCGATTGTGTCCGATCATCGTTCATTTCATTCATTGCTATTGTTTTTCTTCCTTTGCTTGCTCTTAGCTCGGTGGAGTATTCTTGATTCAACGTGTGCACAATGCATCTCCTTCATCTCTTTATCTACATATCTTTCTACCCGAAATATCTTCTTCATTCTTTCATCTCAACATCAGCTGCTTCTTATTCATTTCTCTGTTCAATATCTGTACTATTCATAAGACTTTTGTTGATCTCCAACTTCCACGACTACAGTGAAAGTAAGAACATCATAATAGCCGTGTGCTCTGAAATACATTCACTTGAATTTTTTCAATATTATCGCTTATTCCTATGCTTTCAAATTATTTTGCAAGCGATTATAAATCTTAGTTTTTTTTCATTGAACTTTGAATTTTATATCCAGTAAATTCCTTTGCGATATTTGTGCGTTAGTGGTTTTAAATTCAGTTACGTACGTCACATTTATAGGATGCTAGAAAAAAGAAGTCTGACTCACACCATTGCCGTTTGACCCGAGTGTAATCAAGAAACGTTTCTGATACATTAATTTTCCTTTAACGACTTTTTAATTTGACATCTGAGAGACTGCCTATGTTATTACGGTAGTTCGCTGGAGCAATTTAGTTGCGTTCGGACAGAACGGTGCCACATAATTGAACCAAATTTTAATACCTTAACATCGACAAAAGTTACAGGTACTAATTATTTCAAAGGTTTCATACATTTCAGAAATGTAGTGAGATATTCATGAACACTGGCGTAGCCAAGCACAGGAGCTGAGTTTGCATGGTGACATCCCACCCACGACGATTCCACTGTCCCCGCTTTTCCGCACGATGGAAGTGGAATAGGTAATATACGAGTTTAACGTTTTTTGACACTTTTCACTTAAAACGAATCTGGTATTTCCTCACAATTGTTTCCATTTAAATGTAACGGATAAGAATGTGTATGGTAAAGTCTGGGATCACAAGGAACTGACTCAATTGCCCCAGATTCCGTGCATTAGGCTAAAGAGGCCATTTGTATGATTTTTATCCTGTTTTCTTCGGTAAGAAAACTGCGTGTATTTACAAGTCACCAACAGTAATCTTGAATGTCTTTGGAACATCTCTACCAGACGTAAGACCTGACGTGTATACAAAGATCGAGTTTTAAAGCTTCTAATATGCCCTAGATATGCGTTTCAAATTCATCTCTCCATCTAACAAAATATCTTTAATGACATAAAAAAACACATTTTCGCCTCAGGGACACTCAAAATGGATTATGCCAAAAAATCTGGAATTTGTAGACCAATTCCAATATTAATTTCCTCTATAATTCATAAATCACAGGAAAGGTAAAAATAGATATTGAAGTTCTTAATGTACAGATGAAGGTTATACTTTCGGGGCTCTGGCTACTTGTTGTTTTGAGGCTCTATTTTATCGCTTTAAAATTTTAAGCAAAATCAGTCCCTAGATACCTTTTGCGGAACTACTTTTTTTGTGGAAAGTATTGCTGCATATCATCTCCATCCATTGAATAACAACTCTCCCTCTCACTGTCGGCCCCGCCCCGTTCTCCAGCCACCCGCCCGCGATCGCCCTCCCACAGAGGCCTTTCTCCAGTCGCTAGCCCGCCCGCTGGAGAAATCGCCCATCGAATCGCCCTTCAAAGGCAGCTCAGTTTGCCTTCCCCCGAGATGGCGCGATCGCGTCCGACTGTGGTCGATGCAGGAAGCGCGGAGAATTACCGGCCGTTTCTCCGCCTTTCCAGTGGACAGACACTTCTACACGAGAGCGACGTTTGAACTAGCGATGTAGGGGTACTAGGGAAGGGCTTAAAATATATGTGGGGGCTCTTTTCTTCTTTAATGCCTTGTTTGGCCTTCCTGTCTCTGATGAATTACCCTCAGTCTTCTACCTTCCGGAACAATGGCACTATACATTTCCAATCATTTTGATATACTTGTAAGGGAAAAATATGTTTCATGTCTATCCTTCGGTGACCCTGTATCTCGTAAAGTGATGATGATGATGATAAAGGCTACATTGTAGTGAAAGATTGTTAGTTCACTCGAGGTGTAGTATACTCCTTGTTAAAAGTGTAGCTTCGATAAAATCGGAAGTCAATCTTTTTATGATAATCACGATCCACCAACAATGAGGATATAAATTCATTGAGTTTTTCATCTCATTTATAATGGACTGCAGACAAGTTTTGACGACCAGGAAGTCATTTGTTCTTATTAACCTTAATAATCTCGGAATATTCTAGTAAGGAAGATCGAGTGAACAACTTGGACACAATCGAAGATCAGTGATGACTGAAAGTCTACGCGCTTGATGTTTGCAGATTGGTAAGATTTACTTTTTCGGGTTCACAAAATCGAGACTATTAGTGATATTTCGGTTTTTTATGTTTCGGAGACATTGGGATAAGCTTCGTCGAAAAAAGTTTCGTATGATTCGTTGAAAAAAGTGTTTAAGATGAGGATGAGAAGGGAAGTTTCTAAGGTCCTCAAAAATCGGCAAAAGTGCTTGAGAGCTGTTCTCAGAGCATCCAGGAAGTCTCTGATGAAATTGGCAAAAATATTCGTTGTGAGTGAAAGTTTACTACTTCAAATTGCAGAACGAATTCTGCGTAACGTATTATATGAGATGAAAGTTTAAAAAATGCTCTTGAAGACTACTAGAATGAAGAGGGTTTATCGTTGTACTCGTTGTGTTTGCTTAAAAACAAAGCCGCGTGTCTCATCATGTTTTTTCGGACGAGAAAATAGTTGCCATGGCGTATTGGGAAAACACTCGTTTGCTCTAGAAGTAGGTTTCCGTGCACAATTAGCCCTGAAGAAGACCGCGACAAGATAGTCGGAACGTCGGCATCATAGCCTTCGACACGGCGTCACCCGAACAGCCAACAGCACTTGCAATCGAATGCTCGTATAGGATCCTGAAGAGGTCTCCATATTATCTAGAAAGAGTTTTCCAACTTTTATCCACGATTTTAAGGTTACGTCTAGAGGGGAGGTAAATGGTCACCTCGCATTTTTTCGGAGGGAAAGAAAATTTACGTAAGAGGTATATTTAGGCGCCCTGATGACGGAAATAACGTCATGGATGAAAATCGGAACTGGCGGAAAATCGCACGTCTTTCTGGTGCACACGAGCTACATCGAAACTGACTATCCAACAATGTGGACTCGAGGATTTCCGGCCTCCAAATAGTCCCTTAGACTATTATACGAGTGTCTAGAAACTCCAGACATCCTAATATGATACATCTCTAGGCAGATCTCGAGGTGTCACTATCCGATGTAAGCAAGGACACGTTGCAGAGAGCACGCTTTAGAGAGAGAATGGACGCTTTATTGAAGCAGAAGTATGGAGAGAAATTTTATTTTAAAGGATTTTACAGAGATACCACTTCTCTTGTATAAAAAGTGTATTTTCATATGAATAATAATAGATATTACGGACAAATTGATTATTTTATTTAGATAAGCTGGACCAAATGGTTAATATATTTAAACACAATTTTTCATGAGCGAGTATTTTGAGAACACCTTTTCCCGTTCATCTGAGGAATAAGATATTGCTGATAATTTACTATGAGGGAAAAGGTGTGTGCACCGAGAATCGGTGCCAAGTTGCCGTTTAAAGGCGAGAAACGGTGCCGTTGCCTTATACCTCATAAAAGGTTTTCTGTGAGTCTGATTAATGACAGTTTTTCTCACGTGCTGATTGTGAGAAAAAATAGATTAAAATATTCTTCAGAAAATTCTTAGAAACAAGTAATACCCATTAAGCGGTTTTAAACGTCAATAAAGAGACATTTTCTCAAAACTAAACGAATTTTCTATTTCAGCACGATCATCCTAGTATGTAGGAAATCTAACGCTCAGAAGCATAAGTTACTTTTGGAAAGTTATTTTTCAATAAAATATTACTATTTCTTGTTGTAACACGCCCAGTCATTCTAATACCGCCAGTCATTTCCGAATGTTAACCTCATAAGAAGTGAGGTTACTTTGAAAGATGATTTAATGAAAAGGGAAGCCGATTTAAAACGAATCGGATGCAATATGCGATAAAAGAATATTTGTAGAAAATATACTGCGGAGGACGTAAAACAAAAAGACGCCGAAACTCAGGAATAAGAAAAAGAAGTCGAAGATGAAGGCATCGATATAACGCAAAGGAGACGAAAAGAAGACGAAGATAGCAACGAAGAAAACTGCAGAGAAGACGACTCGGAAGGCAAAGAAGAATATGATGATGAAAATGAAGACTTCAAACGTATTTCAATTGTTTGATTGCTGGTGATTCCGGGCGCGTCAACTGTTAAGGTCATTAGTACCCGTAAGTGCAGTGCATATTTTTTCCTCGGAAGTTAGCGGTGATCTCCCCCTCCGGAGGATGGCGAAATCCGACACCGACCTACCGACGAGTAGCGGAGTTTCCTACAACCCTGCAGCCGAGCACCGCCCCAGCCGGGACAAGCTCTAAGCTCCCGACCGGTCTCCCGGCATGTGTGGTAGGGTAGTGTGCGTTAGTGTTCGTGTGTGTGAGTAAGGGATGAGGAAAGGACAAGGAAGAGGAAGGAAAGATTGCGCGCGGACCGTGGCTCTTTTGTTAGGGTACTGCTCCGGCATTCGCCTAGTATTGTTCGGAGAAACCACGAAAAACTACCGATCAAAGCAGCCGGCCTCGAGAATTCTCCTCCAGACAGCGACTGAATTCAACCAAGCTATCAAGCTAGTGTCGAAAATCCTGGCATCGTCGGGACTGGAAGCTAGGAGCTCCCGGTTAGAGTCATCGCAGTAACAACAGTTGATACCCTGAGCCACCTCTCCCCTTACGATGCAGAAGACAAAGAAAAATATCACGATGAAAATGAAGAAGAATTCGAATGCTTTTCGAAAACATCTCCTTTGCTAGTGAACACTGTGTGAACACCTCTCCCGCACAACTTTCCTCGTCGGCTCCTCCTCTCTCCCTCAGCTTGTCGAACGGTTCTGCGAGGAAGCCACCACCGCAGCCGGAGAAAATTGGATTCTCGTGCGGGATGGCCGGCGCGGTGGTCGGCGACAGGGTCGCATGAAAGCCCCGCGGGAAGGTGGGGCGTAACTTAATACCCGGAATGAAAACAACGTCGCCGTGGGATAGTCGGACGGAGTGGAAACTAGGTTTCGATGCAGCCAGCGGTTTTACTTTCTTTATTGCCGTTATTGCGTTAGTGTTACAGCGAAGGAGGTCGGCGGCGGCGGACGTTCCACGTGTTTTTTGCGCTCTTCGAGAAACGCGATTCTAATTATCGGTTGCGGCTGACAGTCGATCTTGTACCTAATTGCGTTGCGGTGGATGCATGGAGGATTGTGGTGGATCCGTACCGATGCGCGTTGAAGTTGCGGTGGAGGCGAATTGTGGCTGTGTTCTGGGGAAAATGGGCTTCACGATTCTTTTACGAGGAAATTTGCTCGTGGTGGCGTGCTGGCGTCCTCGAACTACGAGTTGCAGATTTCTAGTTAGCTGTTGTATTTACTGTAATTGTGAATTGCAGTCTGTGATGTATGTTTTATTATTCCGTGATCCTTTGATGATTATGCTCGTTTAACAAACGTTATCTTATCGAAATCAGAAAGCTAATGTTTTTCTTTTGTATTTTATTCGAATATACACATTTAAAACTTTATTTTTTTTTAGATAAAGCTAAGAGAAAGTAAAATTTACACTTTCATGATACATAATTTCGTTGTAATATTTTCTTTCTGTGTTTTAGCTTGTCCTCGTCGAATGTAAATGCAATGCAAGATACATAAACTGCTCCGGACTGCAGCATGCTTAATATTAAATTCCTGTGATTTACAAAAGAACATAATTTCAAAGCAAACAGTTCTATCGTTTTCCATTCTTGGTACGTGAGATTGTGTCCAAGGTTTTATGCGAATAAAAAATGAATTAATTTTTTCTAGGAAAATAGTATCTAATCGGTAAATAAATTAGTCGCGTAATTATGGGATTTAATTAATCTTTTCTTTAATTGCTTAAAGAGAAATTGTTTCAGGTTTATTGAATGTTGGTACTTTACATTTCATGTTAACTCATTTCTGTGTCTTAAGACTTAAGGATTATCGTCATGGGTAAGACCCACCTTTGCTCTTTCTCTAAACGATTGACTCCCGGCAGTAGGTGAAACTACTCTCACCACACATTTGGAAGATGATTACTTTACTCTCTAAGCCGTAACAGTCATAAAGCGATAGCTGCTTAAGATTTTGAAGAGCTCAGTTCTTAGCACAACATTTACAGCTCAGCCGGCGTGGTTCCAGCGGCTGCCTCTGCCGGGTGCATGTGTCAAAAACACACTCTCGCTCTCGGCTCCGTGAGGGTGCGTGGAAATAAGTGGTCAGCCGCGTTTAGCACCTGCTGACGTAATCAGCAACAGCGTTATCATGCGAGTCGTTTCGTACTCTCTGGAGTTTCGTTTGAAGTGTAATAAATAGTAATACCCTGCAGGGTAATAACTTCTCCACGTGGGAGTTGTTCCTTCAGCGGATAGAGCTTTATTTAGAAATCATTGGTGAGATTATATTGGGTAGCGTAGTTTGTTTCAGTTTGTTATTCATCGAATTCTATTTTCGTGTACAGAGTAGCAAGTGTTGTTTGTCATTCTTATGTGTTCTGAGTTTATCAGATGTTTTATATAATATCGTAAATCTTGTTCGAAATTATTTAATGAAGTTTGTATTTCTACAACCTCCTTGATCAGGGTAACATTGAAAAACAAAATCCGGGTATTGTAAGAGCAGGATAGTTGACATCTAGTATGTCAACAATCTTATTTAAAACTAGCGCTGCCCTTTGCGAATGAAAAATATAATAAATAACAAGGAGGTTGCCAACGAAATGTACACATTACTTTGATACCTAAACCGAATTTGTAATAATAAATGGAAAATCTCATTTATAATTTCAAAGTAGCCTCTATCGCGCTACCAACATTGGATTCGGAGGAAGCCTAGCTTTAGCGTATGCAAATGTCTCTCTTGAAAATATTAACTTTTTATTTCAAACATTTTTGTAACAGTGGGAATGTCTCGATATATTTTTCGGTAGGTAAAGTTAAGTTGTCTCGTCACATGTTCCTTCCTTCCAGTTTTTATTCCCAGTGCAATCATACTGTCGGGAAGTCATGGGCACGAATTTCGGTTAGAAATCCCATGAAAGCCTGTTGGACATCTCCCTACTCTAGTGTATACTGTTTATTTAAGCGGGTTCGTTCTCGCCTCTGTATTCTCTACTCTGTGTTAACGACAGCATATTCCCCTCCCAATACGGAGATGGGAAAGTTCGACGAATGCTACGACTAAGCAGAAAAGGAGAGAGAACGCCTGGCCGACGGGAGAGGAAACCTCGAAAATATTCTCGAGCTTCCTATCCGGTATAGGTGGCTCAGGGCATCAACTGATGTCACTGCAGTGCCTTCGACCGCGCTGTCCTAGGTTTCGAGCCCCGTCGGGGGCAGGATTTTTGATACTAGCTCGACAGCTAGGTCGAAGTTTAGGAGGTGACTGGAGGAGAATTCTAGCGGTCAGCTGCTCGTGTACTTTTCCGGCCTAGTGACTCGTGAAGTCTAACGGCTAGTGTTCGATAGTTTCGTGTGGTTTCTTCGATCAACACCAGGCAAATACCGGAACAGTACCCTAACAAACGGACTGCACGCGATCTTTCCTTCATCTTCATTGTACCATCCTCACCCCTTACTTACAAACACTTATACTCACATGCACTACACTACCAAACTTACCGAGAGAGCAGACGGAAACTTAGAGTTTGTCTCGATTAGGGGGCGGTGCCACGCTTGTGGGAAATCCCCACAATCCGAGGTAGGTCGGCGCTGGATTCCGCCATTCAGCGGGGAAAGATCACCGCCACCTCTCGCGATAAATACATGCATTACACTTCAAGCCGAGTAAATGTATTGTTCCTAACCTAGCATATTGGCGTCTCCGTGGTCGTCGTGCAAGAGAGCGTGCAGGGAGCGTACAGAAAAGGAGAAAGAGCGATGGAGCGACGTGAGAGGAAGTAATCTTGAGCCGCATAAATTAATTGTTCCTAGACTTGTCTATTTGCTTCCCCGTGGTCGTCTCGCCTGAAAGCGTGCATAGAATATGCAGAAAAGAAAGGAAAACGACGGGGCGACGCGAGAGAGAACCTCGAAGACAATCTCAAGCAACCTACATTTATTGTTCCTACATTAGTCTATTAGCTTCCCCGTGGTCGTCTCGCCTCAAAGCGTGCATAGAGTGTGCAGAAAAGAAAGGAAAACGACGGGGCGACGCGAGAGAGAACCTCGAAGATAATCTCAAGCCACCTAAATTTATTGTTCCTAGACTAGTCTATTCTCCCCGTGGTCGTCTCGCCAGAGACCGCGAGGGTTGCATCATCGCTGCCCAGCGGCCGCTGCACCGCGGGCTCCGCGAGCGACCGGGTGGGAGCGGGGGCGGACGGCGCGCCGCGGCGGGGGCTCGTGTAATTGCCGGCCTTCGCGCGTCGAGGGGCGCGTGGCGTCGCGGCGCCCGTGGGGAAAGCGTCGACGCGGCGCCGCCTCTGCCGCCCGCCTCTCGCCAGACACGCGAAGCCCCTCGGGGTGCCAGGCTGGGACGAAACTGGGAGGAGCGTGCGTGTCACGTGACCCGGCCGCCCATCGAAGTGGTGCCGACGAAAGCAAGAGCTTGAAGGGGCATATGATTATTCTTGTAAAAAAATGTTATAAGTGGATGTCGTTTTGTGAATAAAGTAAGGCACTTATAAGATTGTTTTGCGTCCGTTCTCATGCTCTTTGGAATCTAGCTCTGTTTCCGTGAAGTAAAGGCCGGTTTGTATTGATTTGTCTGCAGTACTACCTATAACATTATTGTCTGTCCTTTCTCACGCCCTTAGGAAATATAGCTCTTTTGTGTGAAGTAAAGGCATGTTTGTGCTGATTTGCCTACAGTACTATCTCGGGCATCTGTAAGATTACTTTGCGACCTCTCTCATGCCCTTTGAACATATGTCTCTTTCCGTGATGTAAAAGGCCTGTTTACACGGATTTGCCTATAGTACAACCTCTCGAGCATCTGTAAGTTTACTTTGCGTCCTTTCTCATGCCCTTTGAAAATATAGCTCTCTCTCTCTCTCTCTCTCTCTCTCTCTCTCTCTCTCTCTCTCTCTCTCTCTCTCTCTCTCTCAAGTGAAGGTCTGTTTGTACTAATTTGTCTACAGTACTACTTGTTGAGATTTCGTCAATGATAAGGTTAATTTAATGCAACTCTGCCCTGTATTATTTCTAGCAATAAGAATTTTGCGTTTCTTTTTGGTGAGCTACTATATCTTATATAAATGATGGCGATATTCGATTGGAAAAAACAGGACGAGTGTGACAGAGGTGTCTTCTTGACTGTTACTCCGGGAGACCAAGACCGCGAGAATTTTCGACAAACAGCTAAATGCATGTGGTTAAACAGAATTCGTGGGGAATGCACGAACGAGCATGTCAAATTGGGGAACGAGCATGTCATGTCAAATTGGACGTTTGAAATTCGTGAACATTTTACTAAGCAAACTTAACTCAACATTTTTAACATACACAAGGTTTTGAATCACTACGCGATATACGCGTATGATATCTTACACATGCTTCAGCTACATGTATTCCAAAGCACACTCGCGAGCGGGTCGTGAGGCACCGCATGCCGGTTCGCTGCACGCTTGGATGCCTCTGTTCGGTTCGAGAACCTCAATGGAAAGTATTGCTCCACGGAGGTTAGGTTTCGTGAGTGGCCGGTATGAACTAGCATATTTAAGCGCGATGCTCAAGCAAAGAAATAGTGTGTATGGCACTCGATAATTACATGTAGACTCGTACACAGATTAAACATATTGATCACGGAAAATTATAACATTTATTTGAAAAGTAGGCAAGGAAAAACTAGCTTTTATTTTCAATTTGCATAATTGTTATGAAAAATATTTGTGAGAAAGTTTCTCCTTTGTACATAAGTCATTTGATTAGATTAAGCTTCCCTTGTTTTGAGTAGAAAGTGGAATTTTATTCATTTTTATTGTGCATTAAGTCCGGTTGATTTACATTGAAAGACAGTGCATTGAATTTCAAAAGGAAAGGCAGTAAGATAATTCCTAATAAGATGATGTTCTTTGTCCAGGATAGTCATTTGACTTTCAGATATTTTTCATTTATTAGGTGATTTGCTTTCGACTTAAGTTAACTTTCAAAACTGAGACAAAATCCTGATTCTGATATTGTTCTTTGCCGTTCTTCAGCAAATTATACAGTAAGAAACATTTGAGAAAGGTTTTTTCCTTGTGATTGAAAAAATATTTTTAGTGAAAGGAGATTTAGTCGAAATGCCTTGTCATTGCTTTTCTTTAATTTGATGGACAGCGCAAATAGAAGTGTTATTTTTTGCAAAACACTTTCTCCAATTAAGACGCTTATCTTAACTTGTCGCAACTCTTACCTTTATCGTTTGTTTGCCTGTGCATCATAATTATCACAGACTCTTGCACATTCACTGCTGCCGGTTAGGCCGTGTTATTTCCTCTTGGATTGCGTTTCCGTGTCATTGAATGCCCTAGAAAACCACAGTAACCGGGTTCCGCATTTAACTACCGCGTTGTGTTTCTGCAATATCTCCGTAGTTTCATCCTTGCCTTTGCGCGAACGATTGAGATATATAACACTATTACAGAGGGAAAATTTACTAAGGAGACGGAATTATTTGAAATCATGTCGAACAAAGGAGGGGGGCTGAGAACTAACAAAATGTTCCAGATATTTTTTATTACTCCTTACGTATTTATGCCGTAACACCCAATGATATTTAAATAACAATATTTTACTTCGTATTTTCTCAGACGTTCTTTTTGTTTCCATTTGAAACTTGAGACAACTGTTGTGAATGGAAATATTGCTAATATTATATGTATATATACATACAAACAATTTAAGTAAATTCAGATCAGCAATAAGCCTCATGAATGTTATGTACAAGTACTACAAATGTAGTAAACCTAGGGAATATATCAGAAATAGACTGCAGAAAGCAACTTAAGGGTGATGATCATTCATGAACAATAAGATGTACAAGGCACGTTTCTACGAATAGTTTTAACTAGAATATTGGAAGAAATTACTTGCAAACGTTACAGAGAAATATTATTATTAAGTTGCTGTGTGTACTGGAAGATGTCATCGATTCCGGAAATATTGTGCCACCACAGGTTTGATACCACAGATCAGATTCGCTTACGGTAACATTCAATATTCAAATCGGATAATCCGACTTCCTTTGTTTCCAGGTAAACCTTGGCAAAATTATCTCATCTTTTGTAGTTTAATGCTACATGAAGAGCTTATTTCCAAGCTCATGAATCTATATGAATAATTTTTTAAAGAAGGGAAAGTATTACAATTCCGCCTTAAAGTTCAAGATTACATTCACTTGTTTTGGTGTATATATAACACAGGATAAACGCAATGTATTAACACAGTATTTAGCACCATAATGGAGAAGCGTCTTAATATATTGTACATAAAAATGAGAATATAGCTCTAACGTGGCTCATGGACAGCGTTATATCTTCCCATGGTGCGATTCCGGGTTCGATTCCCAGTCGGGGCAAAAATAGGGTTGTAGCATTCCTTTAAAATCGTCTCAGTTTCTGTAGCTACATTACGAAGAAAAACTAAGGTTGTTAGCTACGGTGAAGGGAAAGCGTCATGTTCACTACATGACCCTTTAATGGGAATTAAACTAAGTTTAGGCAAGGGGGACACCGTTAACTAGTCGGACAATCGCCAAAAAATTCCAAAAACATACATTATTAGAATACAAATAGAAATGCTGATTCGGCACTTTGCAAATAAGCTCAGCAAATCTGTTCCATATCATTTCTTATGTTTGCCACCGAGCTTTATCCCTTAGCAAACAGACCGGGAGCGGTAGCTCAGTGCATCAACTGATGTCTCTGACCGGGAGGTCCTAGGTTCGAGTCCTAGGTCCGACGGCGGCAGGATTTTCGACACTAGCTTTCCAGCTAGGTCGAATTCAGTCGCTGCCTGGAGGAGAATTCTAGCAGCCGGCTGCTCTGATTGGTAGTTTTCCGTCGTTTCTCCGATCAACACCAGGCGAATGCCGGTGCAGTACCCTACCAAACGGGCCAAGGACCGCGCTTGATCTGTCCTTCCTCTTCCTTGTCCTATCCTCTCACTCTCACACTAACATGCACTACACAACGACATATTCCGGGAGACCGGTCGGGAGCTTAGAGCTTGTCCCGGCTGGGGCGGTGCCCCGCTGGTGGGGGAGTCCTGGTTAGGGGGAAACCCCACTAGCCGACGGTAGGTCGGCGCCGGATCTCGCCATCCAGCGGGGGAAGATCACCGCCATCTCCCGACAAAAAACATATACTACACTCACGGGACTAATGACCAAAGCAGTTAACGCGCCTGGAAACACGAAAAAACCAAACCAAACCTAAGCAAACAGCAATACACGCAACTCTAATACTAATAAACGCCTTCTTGTGTTGCGCAGTTGGTGTTCTCGCCGCAACCGGGCGTGGCGGCGGCGTTGGACCCGCGTCGGCAGCTGTCCCTGCAGCAGCAGACGCACATCCTCACGGACATCCAGCAGCACCACCACCGCTTCTTCCAGCAGCCGCAGGCGCAGCACCAGCAGCCGCCGCAGCAGCTGGTGCCCCAGCAGCCTCAACCCTTGCCCCAGTCGCAGCCGCACCCCGCGCATGCGCAGCTGCTCTACTCGCAGCAGACGGACGTCGGCGCCAGCGCGCCCGCGGCGCCGCGGGAGACGGAGCCCATCTTCCAGGTGAGAGCTTCGCCCGCGCGCCCCGCAGTGTTATAAACTTTTAAAAAATAAAATAAAAATAAATAAAGTTTGTCAAATAAATTTTGTGTTAAATTTGGAACTTGGCGAAACTCGTGAATTAGGTACCTGTACCCGTGAATTAGATGAAAAAGTAACAATTACAGATAATAAAGTACGGTCGCCAGCTGTTTAAAACAGCACAAATTAAAGTTTTGAACAAAGCCTCGCCTTGAAACAAAGGAGGCGAGGTGACCATGCGCTTACCTAATGAATTATTGTTCGGGGCTAACACAGAGAACCCCTAAGCTATCGGAATCGTGAAGATTGTCGTCACGTTCGAAACCTTTCGAAAGGACGCTCCAGATTCGGAATAAAACAGGAACATAAATTCTAAAGGATGTAATAAATGTGCAGCTACTTTGCTTTCCATTACGTAAGATTACTGGACACATACTTTAGAAGATACTTTCGAGAAAACTCTATTGTAGTTCCGTCTTTTTGTCTTACCTGAATATAAAATAAATATATCATGGCATGCAACAGCAAAAATGATGCTGAACAAAACCACACAAAATGGTTTTCCAAACGGTACTATGCACATTGTTCAATAATAACAAATAAAGTATTATCCTACAACACTGCAATATATTAAATATTGTAACAATAACAGTCCTCAGGAAAGTTGTTTTCCGAAATGCAACACATGAATAGCAAACATTTAATAGCGCGCGGCCTCTTCCTTGGAGGCTTGCTCTCGCAATACGTCAGCTGTGTCGAAAGGTATGACGCCCAGAGTACGAGAATTCAGCCGGTACGCGTAGTATGAGAATAACAGAATCAAATATTTGTATTTTCTGTCAAAATGTAAACTCCATGTTTTTCTATTTTTCTCAAGTTCCTGTGTATCTAACGACACCAAAAACACCTCTCATCTGGCCGGAGGCTGCCTATTTTGCTATCAATTTCCGCGCGCATTGAAAATGAGTTATTTGGTTCTCATGCAGCAGTGCCTGTGTTCTTGAGGTGATCACTATACGTTGTACCAAACTTCTTTATGCTTGACGTTTGAGAGTCACGTGATGACGCCGGTAGTGTTTTCCTATAATAGCAGCAACTTTTCCAGTAACGTAATCAACCCTTGCTGCCACAAACACGAATTAATAAATGCATAAAACGGCGCTGAAGATGAGCCCTTGCGCACACCCAACATCAGCATTTCATATCGTTAAAAGAATCCAAGCCTCTGGGATGGCGCGGGGGCAGCGTACTAGCTTCCCGTGCTGTGGTCTCGGCTTCGATTCCCGGTTGAGGCAAAAATAGTTGTAGCATTCCTTTAAAATCGTCCCAGTTTCTGTAGCTGTGTGACGAAGAAAAACTCAAGTAGGCGGGTCTTGCTAGTTACGGTGAAGAGAATACGTCATGTTCACCTCATGTCGTTCTTACCCCTCAGTATGGGAATTCAACTAGGCCCAGGCATGGGGGACACCGGTAGCTGGCCGGCAAAGTCGGACTACCGATCCAATAACCCCAAATATATAAGAGTATCGAGACAATATACATAGGACTAAAAAATACTAACAGTTTAGGACTGACATCTAGTATTCACTTCAGATTAGCCGCGAAAGATCAGGCAGCGTGCACGTGACAAAGGCAGTCAAGGGCGACAGCGCTGCTTCTGCCGAGGTCCAACTGACAAGCACAACAACGAACGGTGCAACGTAAAGTTACAAAGTGTAGATGTTCCTTGACTCTTCAGGCGCAGCCCGGCCAGTTCGTCCGCCTGCGCGCCCAAGCAGCGGCCGCCCCGCCGTCGGCCGGCGGCGACGCCCCGCCGCCCGCGCAGGCGCAGCAGCTGCACCACTTCTCGGCGCACCAGCCGCTGGTGCGCACGCAGAGCGTGGCCTTCGCCAGCCAGCCCAGCCCTCCGCCCTCCGCCCCCGGCGCCGGCGTGCTCCACAACTCGCTGCAAGGTGCGTTGGCCCTAGCCCCCGCTCTCGCCCCCCCCACCTTCGCCCCCGCCCCGCTCTCGCCCCCGCCCTCACACCCCGCCTTGCCCCCTGCCCCCTCGCCCCTGCTCTCGCCCCCGCCTTCGCCCCGCTCTCGCCACCACCTCGCCCTCTGCCCCCCCCTCGCCCTCGCCACCGCCCTCGCCACCGCCCTCGCCACCGCCCTCGCCACCGCCCTCCCTCGCCTTCACTCCTGCCCCTCGCCATCGCCCTCGCCCCCTAACCCCCTCCCTCGCCCACGCCCTCGCCACCACCCTCGCCCCGCCCTCCCCGCCCTCACCCCCGCCCCTCTGTCTTTCATCGCTCCGCTATCATCGCCCACCATTTTTACCCCTAACCAGAGAGCTCACATTGGCAGATTTTGTGTTAAAATAGTGTCTTGGAGAAAAAATTGAAAGAAAATTAAGTAAAGCAATTGAAAAAATATTGTTAGATTTTATATTAATATTTCCTCTAATGCGTTCTTCATCCTGCTTCGTTTTTGAAAAGATTTTTTATCTTCCTTTTGAAGATAGCTACTTAACTTAAGTAATCTATGTAAAAGAGCTGGAGAAACAAGATATTCACAATTGTCAATAGTTCTATTCAAATTTAACTTTGAACAAAATATGTATTTTCGTTCACAAGGAAGTTATTATAAAATATTCATAAGAAATCTAGATATCGCCTCTAGGAAAATCGTGAAAAGTTGACATTTATGGAGTAAGCCCTTCCCATTCCCGAACAAGTTTGCGCGATTATCTTCGCCGTAGTCGGCACGCTTCCAAGCGCGTGAACTTTCTTGGAGAGAGTGCAGTACTGTGCATGTTTTTCGGTGCAGGGTTTCGTGCAACTTTCCAAGTGTTGCTTTTTGTTCTTAGAATGCAGAAGCACATTATTATGAAAACGTTTAAATTATTTGACGGCATGCTTTCTTTTCGTTTGTGAACCCTAATGATTTCAATTTAATAATCGCTGTCTCAATAAAATCTCAAATACAATTTACTAAGTAAGTGAAATATTTACGATTTAGGATAACTTTAATTGAAAATCACATTGACATACGTTTATATATGTATCACAACATGTATCTGAAATATATTTATTTTCTTAGACGCCGAAAAGTTATCTTACGGGTTTCAGTTCATTGGAAAACGATTGACAATTTCTGATTGGATATTTTAAATAAAGTATCCATAAAAATCGATATTTATAGCATTATATTGAAAACAATATACCTGTTTTTCTCGACCAAGAAAAATGTTCCAAGTATTATTTAGCGCGTTTTACTTAAAATGACAGTCAAATTGTAAATTTCAAATAAAATATCAATAAAAATTGAAAATGAAAGAATCAGGATGTGAAATTTGTGAGGAGCGTACTGGAAAGAGATGGGCTAGCTACTCCGACGTGCAGATTTTTGCTCGTTCTGCGCAGCACCAGTTTACGTCACGAACCTCTAAACCAATTCGGGCACTTCGTTCGGAAAGATAGACCAGACGTTGCCCGCCATGTTGAATGAAGAGCGAGATGTTTTGAGAAACGTTTTGAAAGCGACATTAAATGTCAATTTTAAACGTTGATGAACCAAAAACAACATGATGAAGGTTCAATAATTAAAAAAAATATATGCAATATTTAAAAAATCCATCCCATCTATCTGTTTCAATGGCTTGTAACAAGATGATAAGTTTGGTATCTGACACCATTTAAAATTCCCGCTAATATTGTGACGCAAAGTGGTGCTTGATGTTCTTTTGTTGAAGTGGGATACGATGCGCAATTTCTCTCCCATTTCCTTCCACCATGATGGGGAGTATTATGTAGGATCTGCTTTCGTCATTAGAATGTGTCTAATGGGATCAATTTGCCCGATAGGATCAGTTGTCAACTCGACGTCGGGCGGCCTCTCGCCGCATGAGCAAGTGCGCAGTCTGCGGCGCCGCCCGGGCGACGGTGGCGCTGCCCTGCCTCCCACGGCCCTGCCCCGCCCCCGCGGCCGCTCCGAGGACGGCAGCGCGCACCAGCAGATCTTCCTGCAGGACGAGCGCCAGAAGCTGTTCGAGCAGATCAAGGACTACAACCAACAGCAGCTGCTGCAGCAGCAGAAGCCCCAACAGCCGCCGCCAGGACCTAGCTTCCCTCTTGAGCATCGCACGGTGGGTAGCGATGGTGGCGTCGACGAATCTCCCCTCCCGCCGCCATCCGACCTCAGCGACAACCCACTCAAAGCTCAGGACACCTCCAAGACCAAGGCCAACCCTTTGCGCCAGCAGCAGCAACAACAGCAGCTGCAAGCCCAGCTGCAGAAGCAGTTCCAGCTGCAGCTGCTGCAGCGCCAGGAGCTCATTCGCCAGCTGAAGCAGGCGCTCGCCAACACCCCGGCTCCCACGCACCGCGATCAGATCCTCCCGCACCCCAGCGCTCCGGCGGCGCGACTCGGCAACTCCACGGGCCCGCTGTTCCTCGCCAACGGCCAGCAGCTGCAGATCTTCGACTCGCCTCAGCAGCGGGCTGCCATCACCCACAACTCGGTGGCCACGCGGTCGACGGTCGCCACCCCCGCCACTCACCCGCCCACTACCCCTCCCACGCCCCCTGTGGCCGTCCCCACGGCCCCCACTGCACCCGTGAAGGCGCCCAAGGCCCTCTTCGACGAGCTGACCAAGGGCGTACTGCCGCCCGGCGCCGAGTTCGAGGTCATCCGACACAAGCAGGACGGCGGCCTGGAGGAGGTGAACAAGCTGCCTCCGAACCTGCCGGACAAGAAGGTGACGTTCGTGTTTCTGGAAGAGCAGCCTGATGGAACCGTCAAAATACAGGGGGTGCGAGGAAACGCCGAGCCCGCCGTCAATAAAACGAGTCCGGAAGGCATCGATTCCATCATCAAGGAGCTTCAGCAGGGCAACATCAAGTTGCCTCCTTCCACCAAGCTCCACAGCGCACCTACGGGAATTCCTGCTGTTGAAACAACCCCTCAGGCTTCCGTTTTGAATCCCACTTTTCTAACGAAGACGTCCAGTGAACAATCTGCTCCTTCACCACGACCGAACGTCCTTCTTCCGACTCTGAATCCCAAGGCAGATGACCTGCTACCAAGGCTTTCCGACAACACAGTGTCTCTCCCGGCGCCTTCAGATATGGAGTTCTTCCCTTCGGTGGCCTTTTCAAGCCCGGATGAGCTAAAGAGTACACCCAACCCGTACTTCGAAATCAACAACTACCAACCACAGCTGACTACCAGCACGATTCCACCCCCACCTCCGCCTCCTCCGTCGCCTGCGGCTCCCAAGCCCAGCGCCAACTCTGAGTCGCTGTTCATTTCTTCCCCGTCGTCCCAACCCGCGTACAACACCCGCAACGTCATCCAAGGCAACTCCGCGGGCCTCCCGCAGTTCGCGAAGCCCTCCCAGGAGACCGTAAGGGTAACTGCCGCCCCCGCCAACCGCCCCACGTCGCCGCCCCGCACCCCCGCCCCCGCCCCCGCGGTCACCCCAGCACCATCCAGAGCGCACTTCTCGCCCACGCCCGTCACCACGGTGGCGCCGCCGGTGGTGATCGTCAACAGCCCGTCCACCAGCCTGCCGCCGCCCACCACCCTCCGGCCGTCGGCGCGACCCAGGACGTCGTCCGCCGCCCCGACGGCGCCTCCGCCGCCGCCGCCGCCCCCGCCCGTGGTGAGCCGCGTGTCCTTCCCCGGCAGCGAGGCCGCCTCCAGCAACGGCAGCGCCACTGTCGCCTCCGCCCCCGCCGGCGTGCTCACGCAGGTGCTCAAGAAGGAGGGCCTCTTCGCCATGGCCAAGTTCCTCAAGGACTCGGGGCTCGACTCCATCCTCAACGACACAGGTCAGTCAATTACTTTGGATTTATTTACATCTTGTTATGAAATATTTGTTGACTTGCAATAAAAATATACAAAAACTAACGAGTAAATCAGGCAAAATATCTCGCATCAATAGTGGTAAATGAAAGTGATACCTGTCTTTAACGGCCACTAATGGTTCAGGCCAAAAGCGACCGTTAATTGAAGACGCCGCTTCTAAAATACAAGGTTTGATGAAACGAAAATCGAGTCTACTAGTCTCATTGCTATGAAATAAAAAATGTTTTCCTTAAATATATGTTCAGTTATATTAAACTCCAAAATTAACTTAAACAAAGTATATAGGATCACTTCCCTTCTGTCAGCTGCGTTACACATCCCCTTCACTTATTCTCTTACTCCATGAACTAATTTTATGGTCTCATCAAATGAATCTCACAAACGCAAACGAAATTAAAGACTCACACCTGTAGAAGTTTTAGAGCAGGGTCAGGTTAGAAGCAGTCATCAACATGTTAGCGAGTTAACTTGAAAATCGATTTTGCCCACACAACTTCCTTCACGAGCTTCTGAGCAGACCCCATAGAGGGGAAGTAGGGGAAGAAAACTCCACAAGAATGCAGAAGATGGGCGAAGGAAATGCCATGTAATTTCAGAGTGACTTATTAAAAAGATAATGTGTTTGTCACAATTATTAAGTGTTTAATAAATGTGAGAACATTGAAGAATTTTGGAAAATAAATTAATGCTTCGCAGACTCATTCCAATCTTTCGATTTTAGGTCTCTAGAAAACGTATTTTATATTGTAACGGAAAAATATTTTTCGGTGGCTTGGTAGAGACGTCCATTATTTAAAATGCAGAGTGTACGTTTCCTTGAAAAGAAATGCATGTTTCCAAGAGTATTTTGCGCAGTGTATTTGACACATCATATCTAGTATTTCCTGTTTGGCTTCCTGTAAATCTGAAATATTTTCCCTTAAGTTGTTTGTTTCACACTGCGTACCTTTTGTGTCACTGCAGTTACATAAAAGTGAAAGGATGACCTAAGTGTACAGAGCTAATTAGATTTCATGAGAATGTACTACATGCACATGCAAATTCATTCATGCATTTAAATAATGAATGTGAGAAAGTTAATTTGCTGTTTTTCTGTCGTATACGCAATCACGCCTCGAGCAAAATTTTGCTTTGCACTCATTCAAGATACTACTACATGGTTTATTCATGTTTTATACAATCGTATACATTTAAATATTTATTTAAGTAAAGTTTTATTTTATTTGGTTATTTCGTAAGCAGTACATTCTAGAACATTGTTTCATTTTAACATATTCATAAAATAGGAAGGAAATATATAAAAGATTTTGACCGTTATTAATGCTTGCTAATTAGTCCCAGTGAAAGTAATCAATGTTGTATTCAATACATACGATTTATTGAAATCAGCAAAATATCTCCACTGTCTGGAAATATTTTCCTACTTACGCATATTTTATCCTATTTGAAATTAGTTATATACGAAACAGCTCGCTGTGTAAGGTTTGTATGTTTTTTCAGCAATAACTTTGGAAATGTTCGAAGATTTGAACGATTTTCTTTGGTCTTAAATGGTGTAACCTCCCGGTGATGCCACGGTAATTTAATTCGTATATTCTGGAATGGGGTACAAAGATATGATAATAAATGAGAAAGTCGTTCATTATCACGTAGAAAACAACGCCTTAACTACACCTCAACTATACACACGGATTTAAAAAAACAAAATATTCCCATTAATCAGTGTCATCTGGAGATCGTGCGAATTTGATAGTCTTTTAATTTTAAAGGATTTGTTATATGAACCCCCTAAGTACACCTTTTTTTAACTTCTAAAAATGTTTAAACAAATTATTTCTTAGATAGGTTAAAGTGCACTCATAGTACATTTGGTTAAAATCATATTTGATTAATACCTTTGAAATTTTCAAAATTACACAAATACAACTACACGAGCTTTTTTCTTGTGATAAGGGAAATAATACAAGGAGAAAACAATAGAGTTCTTCCTACATTAAATACGCCGAAAAATTGAAAATAATATTAAATTTAAAAAAATGTACAGGTGAAACTGAATTGGAAGTATAAAAATACACTAAAATGCAATAAAAAATAACTTCGAAGCAAAATACAGTAATTTGGCAATGACTTCAATGAACAAAAAACACAGTACACGATGAATTAACTCATTTGTCTGCTCATTTTTAGTGAAGACACTTTCACTCGTGAGTGAATTTCGTGGGACATTTGCCAATCATTAACTCATGAGACAAAATTTTGTTAATTAAAACAAAACCAGCTGGTTGTACTGGGGATGTAATTATTGTGGAAGTCTCTAACAAACCCAAAACTGTTCATTATCAAATTTGGAGATATTCAAAATTTGCCATTTCACGCATCAGATCTACATCATCTCGCACCATTTTGCGAAGAGTGAGACAACCTGTTTGCTAAGATCGTGGGCACAGATGTGCTCCGACCAGTTCCAAGCATATGCAAATGAAGCTAACGAACGCCTTTCAGGTTCTGAATGACTCGTCTGCCTTTCCTTTCCCTTTCTCATCTCCCACACACTCCTCCTGGCCACTGGCGGTCCTGTTCTGACGGAACTCCCGAAGGCGGTTTTTGAATGTGGGTCGGCTTGGGCGTGCGTCAACACTAGCCAGCAACCACGTTGACTGCACGGGTCTGTATCAAGTGTTTACGTA
Source organism: Teleogryllus occipitalis (assembly GCA_011170035.1). NCBI lineage: Eukaryota > Metazoa > Arthropoda > Insecta > Orthoptera > Gryllidae > Teleogryllus > Teleogryllus occipitalis. The sequence goes on along the minus strand of BLKR01016412.1, from coordinate 438 downwards.
GGTTCGTCAGCCACGACCGTTTCAGGTGAGTGCGTAGGTGCTGACTACAAATAATGTGGGAATGTTTACTCTGGGAACCGGTAGTTCCCGGCTGCCTCTTTCTCCCGGCCGCAGAGGTCCGTGGTTCTTGTGATTCCGGAGCGATGGGAATACGATTACGAAGCTCCTAAGAGAGCTGTTGCCTGTCAAGTGAACTGTTATGAGTTACAGAAAGTGAAGTGTCGTCTGAACGAAGGAGAAAGTGCAATGCTTCGCGATTACTGTGACGCTTAGAACAATGAAGCTTTCGACTCGCTTGTTGGGATGTCTTTTAGAAGAAACTTTGTTGCAGTCAGTTCATATTTTCCTCTGTGAAAATTATATATTCCCTATTGGATTAGAAGTTTAGAGGTAGTATTAAACAGATGCTATAAGGTGGTGTTTGTAACGCAGTATCAA
>BLKR01016411.1:0-28550 GCA_011170035.1 Teleogryllus occipitalis | reverse complement strand
GAGAATAGGTTCCAAATGCAATAAATGCAGGGTGGCTGGTGAACATTATGTTCTTTAGTGGTCTTCGCAAAATGATTATGTAATTTGTTCTTGCATATTTATTATATTCCGGCGGCTCCCAACATTCAAAATAAACACATAAAAGAAAATACCCCCCTGAAACTTATATTTAAAGCAAAACAATCACACATAAGCACTCGCACTGAATACAAGTAAATGTTAAAAATATTAATGTTAAAACAAACTAATTCACGTTGTCAAACTTCAATCTTCTGACAAAAATTATTACTTCTTCTGCGAGTATATAGGCCCTGCCTGCCACGCCTCCGTTCCCATCTGATTAGCCCATCTCTTCTTCGGGCGACTAGGATTTCTGCATCTTTGTGGATGGTATTGTAGAATATTCTTTTCGGCAGGCGGTTGTCTTGCATCCTTTCAATGTACTGTGTCGAGGAATTTCGGTAGTAATTAATTTTCTCTTCAAGATTATATACCCCAAGTTCCGTATAAATTTCTGAATTCCTTTTCTTGTCCTTCAGCTTATAACCAGCTACTCATCTCAGAAATCTCATTTCAGCACTTTGTAGTCTTGTGCTAGTCTTTTTCAGGGTTCTCAGAATTGTTCCAGAACCACCAGCGGGGCACAACCTCATCCGGGACAAGCTCTAAGCTGCCGACCGGTCTCCCGGAATATGTGGTAGTGTAAGCATGTTAGTGTAAGTGTGCGTGTAAGGGAAGACGATAGGACAAGGAAGAGGAAGGAAAGATCGCGCGCGGACCGTGGCCCGTTTGTTCCGGCATTCGCCTGGTGTTGATCGGAGAAACCACGGACAACTACCGATCAGAGTAGCCGGCCGCTAGAATTCTCTTCCAGACAGCGACTGAGTTCGACCTAGCTGAAAAGCTACGTTTCACGCACCCAGAATCACTAACAATCAATCAATCAATCAGTATATTTTCCCTCTGTAAGATATTTTGTATCCCAAGAAATTAAAACTTGCTCTGTATGTGAATTGTATACAACTAATTTGGATCTAATCGGCTCCATCCCTTCAAAGGCCATGACTTCTATTTTTGTAGAAGATATGCAGAGATTGTAAATTTTTCTTATGTTTTGTAATCCAAACTGTGCTTTCTGAAGGCTATATTTTTCATTTGCTATTAAAAATCGGTCATCCGCGAATTATATGGTCATTAGGTTTCTTTCGTGTCCTATGTCATGACTATAAGATTTCAGTCTGGAGATCCTCATATTTAATGCTTGATCTAAGTATAAATTAACAAGAGTAGGGGATACACTACATTCTTGTTTTACTTCTTGGTTTTATTATCTCTTTCTTATTCTCTTGGGCCTTGATACAAATTTCAGAGTTACAATAGATGTTCCTAATGACCGAAATCAGCTGTGGTGGGAGACTACGATGTAATACATTAAATAGTGTCTTTATGTTTGCTGTGTCAAAAGCTTTGGAGTAATCTATGAAGAGCATGTGTGTTCTTTTGTTAAATTTTCTACGTTTCTCAATGAACTGCTTGACAATGAAGGTACTATCGGAGCAAGGCCTACCCTTCCTGAATTCATTTTGTTCTTCCAATAACTTGGTCTCTGCAATATTACGTACTCTGGATGCGATTATTTTTTTAATAGATCTTGTAAGTAACATTAAAAAGACTTACTCATCTATAATTTGTACAGGATGACCAATTCTCTTTCTTAAAGAGGTTTTATTACTGCAATTTTCCACTCTTGTGATATAACCACTTTTTTCTAACATAGATTGAGAAAGTATAAGAGCCATTTCTTGAGAAAGTGTAAAAGCTGTTTCTTTAAATTTTCTGAGGTATATTTTATCATTTCGCCTTTAATATCATCGCTTCCACTAGCTTTTATATTTTTTTCTTGAGACATTTTCCAGTTCCTCATATTCTATTTCATCAGTTTCCCTTTCTGATTCTAAAGGTTCTTCTTTGTTTTCATAACCAGGTTCTGTGCATAAATGTTATAAGAGAGAAATTGGTCATGTTTCACAACTTGAACATTTGCTTTATCTTTCACCTCTCTATTCTAATGTTGCATTACTTTATAGACTTTATACTTTATATATTATTGTGTGACGTCCGTGTATATAATACTTCAGGTCAGCTATGTATCTGTCCCAGCTCTCTTGGTGTGCTTTCCTTATAAGGTATCTTACGTAATTTGATGCAGTAAAATACTCTTTTGACACGGGGTCTCTATCTCTTAGATATTTCAAATTGGCCTTTCTCTTTGTATTCACAGCATCCTGTATTTCCTTATTCCCCATTCGTAGCCTTTTACTTCTCATTGTTTTGAGTAGAAGTACCAATTAATTCCATTTCTGAAGAATCTATCACTGTTTTAAAACATTTCCCTTCTTCTTCGACATCTTGACTTACAGGGTATTTTCCATTTATTTCATCTAGTCGCTTTTGGTATAATTGTTTCATGGAGTCTTCTTGAAGTAAAGTGACTTTCCACTGACTGTTGTCAATTGAAATTATGTTTTTCTTCATTTAATTCATCTCTCGTGGTTTCAATTTATCAACCAATGCAAAATGGTCACTGTATATATCCCATCCTCTATATACATGTAAATTTTTTCTTGAAAATACAGTTTTCCCGTAATTTGTGCTTGATATTTATGCAATTTATAAAAAAGATTGTCAAAAACGGCTCTAAATTGTTGTTTCATATTTTTCCGCGGATAGAACATAAAACGCTTAAAAAAATGGCGCATTTATCTGAACTTTTGAAATTTTCAAAAATTGCAAATTTAGAAATAGTTCGAGAAAGTATGTGCTGTTGTTAGCAGCACTAGTTAGCAGACAACATTTTGTTTAGTCGGTGCCCACCAGCATACCCTTTCAGCATTTCATCATTTCAGTTATTCATCATTTAAACACTTCAAACTTCCACACTGAAAACTGGAATTTCAAAACTGTACTGCCTAGTTGATATTTAATTTTTAGTCAAAAATTTATGATTTTCATATTCATAGTTACTCACTACTAACATATGTATTTCGCATTCTGACTGTGAGAAATCTCTAGTAAATTGTGGGAATTCTGATTTGGTGTTGATGACGTTCTTATGAGAAGAAATAAAAGAGGTCATCTTCGTCAACATACTAGCTTTATTAAGATAGTCGGCTTTCGACGGCTTTGCCGTCATCGTTAGTCTACAAGATAAAGAAAGATATAACAAAATTATAAATAAATACACAATAAGATTGAAAATGAAGTTACAATTAATGGATACATAGCAGTTAAAAATTAACATAAAAAAGGATAATCAATAAAGAAAGACACATTATATGATTGCAAAAGATAAGGAACATATAGCAGATAAAATTGCAAAAATGAATTGCGACGGGGGAGGGGGAATTAATACAGATAATAGCAGTTCAAATTTCAGATTATAAATCTCTAGTATCTCTCTCTAGTAACAGCGTCGTCGTCAATCCGTTCAATTCGTTCGTCTGTCGAGTCCCTTGTCTTCTCTCTCCTCCCGGAACCCAGCACCAAAAGAAAGCAAAACAAAGCGAAACACTTACCGTTTACAAGCAAGAACCAGACTGTTTCGTCGCTTTTTGACGTTCCTTCTCGACAAAATAATATCGTTTTAAATGTTATTTCTTCAAAGTTCCTTCATAGAAGTTCAAAAAATGCAATATATTCCTCTTTGAAATGCTCCTTGACGTGTCATTCGATATTATTAGCCCCGTTATTTACTCAGTTTTCTCTCAAATTCCGCAACGGGAAACCTCAGAACTGATTGCCACCTCACGTATTTGGTATTCAAACACACTTCGCAGAACTAATTCACAAATGAGGACGGAAAGGAGAAAAACATCTCTCTTCGTTCTTTGTCCGAAGATGACACATGCACCATTAAAGCGGCCACTATTTGAGGCTTTTGTGTCACCGTTCATAATTTTTACGAAACTACTTTGAGTTAATGTAAACCAAACAGCCTGCTCTTACTCTTACCGAAAGAGTTCGATATTTTTGAACACCCATAAGCCACTCTTTGTCTCCAAATGAAATAATTGGTAGCCTTTTCTTGTTTACGTTTTCTGACAAGAAAACAGCTTCTCAATCTAGCAAACAGAATAAATGAAATGTTATTTTTGAATGTAATTTTGAAGATTCAGTTCATTATCTTCGTTACGTTAGGCTGTTTTGAAGAATAGATGATTTATCAGTAAATAGCTGTAGTATATTATTCGTGTAATTTGAAGGAGGTAAACATTTATTTTCACATAATTTTTCCTGTTTTATTTCATAATAATAGATTTAATTCAAAATTGAATTTTTAAAATTGAATGTAGGCTTCGGACCCTTGCAGATCTCCAAACAAATGGCGGTGTTACTCCGAAATGCTGTAGAGTACCCACTGAAAGCCCTAACGCGCGGTAGTCCCGTTTATGGAGCAAGTTCTAATTTTTTGATTATTTTAATGGTAATGAAATTGAAAAATTTTGCATTTATTAGGAAAAGTAAGGATAAAATAATACTTTGTAAATTTGCTTTATTTTGGCAAAAAAAAAAGGTAGCCTATGTTGCATATCTGCAACAGAGTAATTAATGGTAAGGAATTATTAAACATGAACCATGTATAATCAATTTAAATTCAATTTCTTAAAACAATTGTTAGTTTTGTTGTGACACAATCCAACCCCGCATTTTTCACTTACAGTTTCAGTGAACCCTTTGCCGTTTGGATTCTTACATCTTACTATTTTTTCTACCCATTCAGGCCAGAGTCCACATTGATCTTTGCGTACATCTTTAGGAGGCATATGTTGAGCAGGACCCTTTTCCTTCTTTTCTGGAATTGCATTTTCTAGTTGAGATTTTCTTTTACTCTCCCTGTGTTTTATTTGGTATTTACATAATGTTCCTGCTATTTCTACTCTGAAGTTAGTAACACTTCCAGATCTTTTAGTTTCAGCATGAATTCTTCGATACAAAAACCCTTAATTGCATATTGTCAGGTCCAGAAAGTGATAAAACAATCGAATCCACTATCGTTTGCTGCGCAGTTCGATTTTGTAGTACCCCATTATGCAATCTAGTAAATCAACTCCGCCCATGTGTCAGTTTTACTCTGCAACGAAAAATGGATGCTCAGCTATGATGTGCTGTTTCTGTCGTAACGTCTCACAGAGGATATAGGATTTTTGCCTGTGAAGTCGGAGGCTAATGTAACTATTTTGTTATCTCTCCAAGCCACCACAGTTACATCTACCCCGTTATAATTGCAAACATGCTCGACAGATGAACCCCGGGGTTTCTTTTTGGAACTTTTCTTCTCAGGTAACTTGCAATTACAATTTCTTCTAATGGTCCCTAAGCACAAAATACCTCGATTTGATAAATACTCAGACAATGGCAAAGACGTGTAATAATTGTCAAAAACACACTAGTTTTCATTTGATGCCACATCCCGTGTAAGTCGCACTACTGTATTTGACGAAGCACCCAGTTGAGGTTCTCCACTTGCTCACTTTTTCTCTTGCTCATTATAAACCTCAAATTTATGAGCAAAGCTACTGACTCCACTGGCAACGAATAACTTGAAGCCCCATTTGTGTGGTTTGTCCGGTAGGTACTGGTTCAAAACACTTCCAGCTTTTGTCGAACACATTTGTTCATCTACCAATTAGTGGGCTTGAAGAGGAATTTTTCCAAAGCTTTGGTTAAACTTTTCAATGAGGGGCCTGATTTTAAATAAGACTGGTCTACAAAAAACCACTTTATGTCTGCTACTGAGGAAAATTCACCTCTATCATACTGAAATCGATGCTCTGATTCCATATCTGAACTCAGATTTATTCTGGCACGTCACAGTTTTTAATTATAGCTTTGTGAAAGGAAGCCTATTCTTATTCAGTGTATTATACCGGTAAAGTAAGGTCAAAAATAAATTAAACTAGGTTGATTGTATTTTGCAAATTTTTATGTTAATTTATATTTTAAAAACTTTAAAAAGATATACATTTATGTACAATAACTTAGCTCTTAAACTATTTTAAAAGGTCTTAAGACGTTTGATGTTTCGTTTACTTTTCGTTTCTCTCACCATGCTCACCAATGACTGCGCGGAGATTTGGTGGAAAAAATACAAGATGGCCCTGCAGAAAATGTAATTTTAAAGACATGTGACAACCTAGATTCTAATATGGTCTAATAATGTTATGTACTAGTTCTGCAGAATTATCTGCTCAATAATTTCCCCAAAACGTGGTTGTCACAACTACAAGTGTGTCCAAGATTCTAAGTTCTAAAGAATTAAGTTTTGTTCTGTATGTTGTGACATATCAACTGTCATATTTCTGGCCCCCAGAAATTCCTGCCTTTGATCTTTCATCACTTTCCTTTCCTCCAAACTTCTGTTTTAGAAATCTAAAATATTTTCTATTATGATTCATTGCCTTTACAAGGATTTTCATGAGTCCATGTTTAATGTGCAAGGGTGGAAGAAAAATCTTCTGCGGGCAACTAGAATTCTGAGCTTCACATTCTTATCGCCAATAGTGTAAGGATTTCAATTAAATTCTGTAATTAAATGAACAAAAATTGAAACCAATAAGCTTCAAATTTCATTTAGTCAATTTTATCTTGCCATGTAGGAGAATTAAATCGTTTAGAATTAGATGTGAATTAGTTAATTTACTATTTACATTCAATTCAATTTCACAAGGGACATAGAACAGCTTCCAAAATGTCACTTCTGTTATTTCTTGAAATCACATAAAAGCACCCACTACAGTGAAAAAAATGAACAATGGGAAGAAAGTGTCATCACCGAGGAAGTGTTAAAACTAACAAATTCATCAAAAAGACAGCTACTTTAATATTTGATATTATTATCATTTGACGATGTAAATAAACGAAAAAATTATCTTAAAATTGCGACGTGATAGAAAAAACAATTTCAGATCTTAAATCAGCACACCCGAATTAGGGTTGGTACACTTGATTTTCTCGAGTAGCAAAATCACTGTTGACCAGTGTAGTCGATTCGAGTCTTGATGTCCAGATAGTATCATTTGACTGTAATCGTTGAAGTGAGCAGTTGCCTCAGCAGTTCAAACCTTTTGGATGTCATTGTCTCTTTTATAGGAGTAAATCCAACTCTTTCAGACCAATATTTTCAATTAGGCATTCGAATTATACACATATTATAAATTATTACTAAAAACTGCCGTATTTCCATACTTGTTACATACACTAGCTTATTTGCATCTTTCTGTACGCTATATACATTGGCCTGATCCCTTGTAAGGTCGATTATTTCATTAGGAATCAAATACAAAATCTGAAAAGGGGTTTCCAGTTCCAGAATTGCACCTCGTAGGGCAGTAGATCCTTTGAATTTTTATTTGGTTCTCATTTAACTCCAAATTTTGGATTTTCCACGCCACATTTACCCGTGCTGGTTTATCACAATCCCGGGTACCTGTAGGTACAGCATTATTGCTTACAAGAGCAGGTTATGTATTTGCTGATGAATTGCTACCGGCTGGTACAGAATTTGCATCTTCATGATTTTCAGTTATTGCATCTTCTCCGCTCAGTTCGTCATCAGTCAACATATTAATTCACCTCGATTCTGAATGTGGGATCATCTACATCGTCATCATTTGAGAAATCTAACCCATTGTCGCTATTTATCCAATTTTTCACAATGTCCTCTAACTCATTATCAGTCAACGCCCGTATATCTCTTTCCATTCACCCAAAAACGAATTCAGCTGGATAAGAAATCCAGTAAAAAAAACTTTTCACACTTACGCATTGTTGCATTTTTGCCACAACAAAAAACTGATTCATGTATAGATTTACTGCAACATATTACAATAACGTAATACATAGATTTACAAAATAAAGCCTTACCTTTACTCGTTTTTGATTTTCAGCCAAAATAATGCACGTTTAAAAAAAAAATAAAGCCTCAAGATTTCAAATAAACGGCCAGTGCCACTTCCTACTGCTTTCAAGATTCGAATGACAAATACTGATGTGTAACGCTATCTATGCAACGGCCAGCATACTAATCTTGTAAAGCGGTTCGTAGCATTCCTGCAACAGTGTGTCAATATGCTAAAACCAACGAGAGAAATTCAAGCTCGTTGGATAAAACTCGTGTATTTGCAATATTATACGGGTTTGATTTGTGTGATGCAGAAATGCAACAGTGCTCCAAAAAGGGGTACTGAAACATTTTGGGAGGGGGGATTTCCCTGACTTATTTAAATAAAAGTTTTCAAGTGTAATACTTCTTACATAAATTCATTGGTTTCATGCAAATATTCTCCAATTTTAAAATGACAAAAATAATATGGTTTGCCACAGCTTGCACAAGTTGCGAAATGAATGACCCTCAATATTCTGACGGGTCATTTAGGACTGTCATAAGAAAGCCAAAAAAATATATAAAATATTATTACCTACTTGGCTAGAAAGTGACAAGTATACTACAGAAAGGGACAAACCAATTGTGATTGTGAAGGAAGATGCGGGGTGCTTCCATGAGTGAGAAACAATATATGTGCGAAATAAAATTTTTGATTGCCAAAAACATAGTGTGTCGGGAGAGAGGAGCCAATAGGAACGAAAGTAAACGAGGACAAATGCTCGTTGTGCTCAGGAAGTATTAACAATGAGCACATTGTGAACTTTTCGTCAGATTGGTTGATTGATTGATTTTTTCGTGTTTCCGGGCGCGTCAACTGCTTCGGTCATTAGTCCCGTTAGTGTAGTGCATGTTTTTTCTCGGAAGATGGCAGTGATCTTCCCCCGTTGGATGGCGAGATCCGGCACCGACCTACCGTCGGCTAGTGAGGTTTCCCCCTAACCAGGGCTCTCCCACCAGCGGGGCACCGCCCCAGCTGAGACAAGCTCTAAGCTCCCCACCGATCTCCCGGAATATGTGGCAGGGTAGTGCATGTTAGTGTAAGTGTGTGTGTAAGGGGAGAGGATAGGACAAGGAAGGGGAAGGACAGATCGCGCACGGTCCGTGGCCCGTTTGGTAGGGTACTGCTCCGGCATTCGCCTGGTGTTGATCGGAGAAACCACGGAAAACTACCGATCAGAGCAGCCGGCCGCTAGAATTCTTCTCCAGACAGCGACTGAATTCGACCTAGCTGAAAAGCTAGTGTCGAAAATCCTGCCGCCATCAGGACTCGAACCTAGGACCTCCCGGTTAGAAGCGCTGCAGTGACATCAGTTGATGTACTGAGCTACCGCTACCGGTTTTTCGTCAGGGAAGAAGGTAGTTGAAAGGCGGAGATATTAGTGGGAACAAGAGACAATGATAGTCGCACTCGTAATGAGCGGTCGTAGGCTGATGACGCGCGTGGTCGCAATAACATATTTATTTCGTTGGTGCGGACGATTTTCTGTGGTGCTGTTTGTTTTCAGGTGCGGAGGAGGCCAAACACTGGAAGGAGAATGCCTGACGCCCGCGCCAAATAAATAAATGGTTTAAAAACCGAATAGATTAGCATGTACTCGGCTTCTGACGGCAGGTTTTTCCCCCTTCAGGGGTTTTTTCCTCAGCCGTACCTTATGGTCTCTTTCCGCGGCTTTGATGCGAAGGAGAGACCATTTGGGGTGAATACCAGAATTCGAAAGGTTAGAACGCTGTAGAATGTAGGTATTGTAATGGCTTAAAGGCCTTCGGCCTAGCCACATTGCATCAAGATTTTTAATTTGCCTGTAATAATTACCTATTAAATAAATAAAAAATAACATATTTTAAGTTTCTATACGCAACGTTTTGAACGGAATTTTGACTTCGAAAATTAATTTCGAAAGTTGTAACATGAACAAGAAATAAGCATGATGGCGGGACGAAGCAAAGCATGGTAATTGGAATGTTTTATCTCCGACGGTCAAGAAGGGAGTCTGACAACAAAAGGAAAGTGAAAGACATTGTCATCTGTAATATATTTTACAATTTGGGGTCTCACTGGAAAAAAATTCTGTGAATATAGCCCCGCTTTGCTCATGCATAATATAAATAATGTAATATTTGTCAATTCATATGTTGTTATGTATTCAATCATATCAATTCATATTCATTTGTTTTTGTGCCGCCTAATATTAAACTGTATTTGGCGCTATGAATATCATTATTCCTGGGTCCCGACTACTTACCAGTCACGTTGTCGTATGCCGATGAGCCGTTCATACGAAGCGACACAATTTCTGGAATCTTATTTTAAATAAATATACTTGGATTGATTAGGATACCTCTATTGCCTAATCAGCCTTTTAAGAAAAAAAAATAGGATATAAAATATCTTCCATATTAACTAACATGACTTGTTAAAAATTTGCGCTCATTTGTTAAGATTATTAATCACTTTGTTTAGGTAAAGTGAATATTATGCCATTGCAATCAGATTCATAATGAATTGCTTTACCGCATTAGTGTGGTAATGTACTTCATTACGACACCAGGGCGGTAAAGTAATGGCGTGTGTTTCCACTCTTCTTTTAAACATTTTTGGATTTTTTGTCTTGTATCCTTCACTTTTCCTCCTTAAAAATGCTAATACTGATATAAATATTATCATTAAGTGATATTTTAGTCTTTAACATAGAATAGTGGGTTCAAAGACTACTTGATTTCTCTTTCTCTGACTTGCCAGAAAACGAAGCAATCAAAACTTTTTCCGATATGGATTGAACTTTTTTTCGCGCCAATCTTTAAAAATGAAATGTTTGCACCCATATCTCTTTCTTGATTTGTTGGGTAACAATATTTCTTTAGTAGGATTTGCTGAGACTTCTATTTCCGAATCAGAACTATATTCACTTCTGTCGAAAAGTATACACCAAGTGTTTCAATTGTTCTTCTTGTTGAGGACAGTATCGCCACTTACAGAAGAAAAAAGTGAATAGTAAATGAAGGCGTAAGACGAAATTTCCAATACATTTTTTACAAATTGAATTAAACGTTGTACGATATTCGTGTCGTAACATCTGATCACAATACTCAATTGGTTACCAAACTTGGCCTATCGGCCTCGTTTGGCAATTTACCAATTTGTAATCAGATGCTTTACGGCACTTACATCGTAAATAACTATTATAATATTTCATAATAACACCGGGAGCGGTAGCTCAGTGCATCAACTGAAGTCACTGCAGCGCCTCTGACCGGGAGGTCCTCGGTTGGAGTCCTGACGGCGGCAAGATTTTCGATACTAGCTTTTCAGCTACGTCGAATTCAGTCGCAGTCTCTAGCGGCCGGCTGCTCTGATTGGTAGTTTTCCGTGGTTTCTCCGATCAACACTAGGCGAATGCTGGAGCAGTACCCTACCAAACGGGCCACGGACCGCGCGCGATCTGCCCTTGCTCTTCCTTTTCCTATCCTCTCCCCATCCGGTCGGGAGCTTAGAGCTTGTCCCGGCTGGGGCGGTGCCCTCCTGGTGGGAGAGTCCTGGTTAGGGGAAACCCCACTAGCCGAAACCCCACTAGGTCGGCGCCGGATCTTGCCATCCAGCGAGGGAAGTTCACCGCCATTCCCGAGAAAAACATGCACTACACTAACGGGACTAATGACCAAAGCAGTTGACGCACCCGGAAACTCGAACAAATCAATTTAATAATAACCGGTTTCTGAATGCAATTTCAAATAAATTATTACTTTTGGACTATTAAAGTTTGCTTTAAATCGGGAACAATCGCTGTTTTTGCTTACAGACGATGTCTTCGCGCGCTCTTCGTGCTTCTCGGGTGATCTCGTTCCGTCGAGGAAAATATCCTATTGCTCTACCACTCTCAAAAAAACCTTCCACTGCGCATGCCCGAACGTGGCCTCTCCCTCCAAAGCTCCTATTTCCCCGCCTGCCTGCGCTCTTTGTCACAACATAGCTCTCTTTCTTTGTCTTTCTGTCGTGGGTCGCGCGGTAATTCAACACTGTGAGTTTGGTGATAACAAACTGATGAGTGAGAAGGATCAGACGGAAGGCAGCTTACGTGTTTCTACAGTAGGGGTTGTCCAAACGATCAACAGAAAATAAGCCGTCTTGAAGAAGTTTCGGTCTCCAGTCCCTGTTTGACCGTGGCTAGTGAGCAGTGACAGTGTGCTTTACACAGTAGCTGCTGTTATTCCCAACTATTACAAATAAAAACCCAACTATTACAAATAATTCAAAGTATATCCACTGAAAAACGATAGGTCGTTGATCAAATAATCATTGAACATGGCCACATTCTTCTCCGTCTTCCACCGTACCATCCAGATCTAAATCCAATAGAACTTGTTTGGGGATTTATCAAAGGGCGCGAGGCAGCAGAAACAATGGTGCATCCTCAAAAGAATAGGAAACGTTTTGCAGAGAAGCGTTTGCACAATACAGTGCTGAACAATGGAAGAAATCCTGCGAGCATGTGTAGGGAATAGAGGTGACAATAATTCACAATGTGATGGACCAACAAACGATGTATTCATTTCTTTGGACACTCCTGGGAGTGCGAGTTCCTCTTTTGACGAAGAGGGCAGTGATGACGAGTGACGGTCAGCGCGATCGCTGCGTCTTGCAGTCGCCTCTCCTTTTCGCCTACGCGCTTCCTTATCGCCGAGAGGGGAAATCTCAGATGCCACAGGGTGGGGGCAGCCTCCGAGACTACCAAAGGTACGTCCGCCATTATGGATTTTTGCGAGCGGTTCAGCTATAGACGTCTTCTTTCTTCTGTCCTCAAATATACAACTGATTTTCCCTATATTGTCTAAAATATTCCCTACATGAACTTACTAATTCGAGTGATTATATCAATGATAGCATTTAAATATAAAGCAATTCTATTCAATGACAATTGAATAAAATAACCCGAACAAATTGCACTTCCCTTTATTATCACCACGGCTTGGTGCCTCAAACCAATTACTTTTCCTGACATGAATCAAATCATTCCCTTATATCCATGTTAACTAAACTTATTCATTCTTAATCTAAAAAAAGTATATTCATGCAAAACTACTTTTGGCGGCTATTAGAAAACTAATTTGTATAAAATTGTCGGCACATCTAATATTTTCAAGTAATTCTCAAATTAAAAATAGCTATATTATTAATATCGAGAAACTAAACATCACAATACTCCTAAAACAATTTATGCAGTGTCTGCTATCATTATCCCTTCAACACAAGATTGTTAATTATCTATTCCCGAACCTGCCAGCTCGGCGTCTGTGATAAGAAAGATTGTTTTTTTCGAATCTACCGGTGACAAGTACGCGACATGTACAACCAACTTCATACCTAAATGGGGCTTTGCCTTTCTATCTGCAACATTTTTGAAGTCCGATATGTAGTCCAGGCCGCCTATTTGGCCGCACTTGATTCGCAATATGTCAGATAAATGTATTACCTGTCGGAATAGCAAACTTATTCCGATCAACTCTCTCGCTTTTGTTTTGTTTCTTGTCATTCACTGCTCGCGCGATTGAAGACCTCACAGTACAATAATGTATGTTTCACTTTTCGTTAGAATTAAAGAAGATTTTCATTTATAAACGAATATTAACTCGGTGAACAATTAAGCTACGTAAATGAGTCATCTTTATCAACAAGTGCGAGCGTGAGAGCAAACGAAAAACACAAAATCAAAAGTTCTTGTCGCACTCCGCGCTGGGCTAGCTATTTGTGAAATTTTAACGCTAAATTATTAGATTTACTTTCAACTCAACCATGGGTTCGACATACAACGTATACTCCTTACCTGTTGCATATGGATGTGTCATTCTATACAGAATCACGATTCCTCGAAGTTCTATTGATTGAAATCAATTAGATTGATGGCAACTACTATAAATTATCAGACTTTCTCAACAATAAAAATTTAAAATTTATTTATATAGTTTATCCATTACAATTCCATTAATTTTCTGTGAATTACTTTCATTACAAAACATTAAAACACCGTACGGGTTTGACTATAGTTCGTAAGCTTAGTAAATATCTTGATCGCTGGTTTCTCGCCCGACTAGCAGTAAGTCCATGGACTTCTTGGTGTACCAATTCTCGCGTCCTTTGCTAATTAAAAAAAGTTCCATAATGTCCTTAACTATTGCTGTTAATATGACTTAATATTCCCACAATGTAATGCGCGGTCGCGACTTTCCCTATCTGTGTTGAAACACTCGCGACTGACTATATTCAGCTACTTATTTTTAAAAAATCCATGTATTCTTTCACTTCTGAGGTGCAAACAATGCTGATATTACTACGCTGGAAACAGATTGTATCATATAAACTAAACCCAGGGTTCTTGGCTTTACACAATATATGGTAATTATTATTTCCATCAGTTTGTGGATATTAATATTAACGCAAAAGCATTCATTCTATTTATCTGTTTAATTATTCACTATCTTTCAAAAGTAAGTAATTGTTTAAAAAATAAGAAATGAATAATTAATATAAGTAGTCTTCAGTAATTTCCCTGTTCTAACCAGTTGGCAGACTTTCTCTGTATACCTGTTTCTTCTCTATTAAAACAGCATGTGATACATGTTATAGAGATACTTATGGTAATAAATATCCTTTTTTGGTTTTTTAAAAGTTATTTATTGAAACAGGAATATACATTGCCAATATAAATGGCACAGTAAATATATAAACTTGCACAATGATATTGCACTCTTCCACTATATTTATTGTGAATACAATACTATAAACTACACTCAGATCATGCGGTAATTTGACAGTAAACCTTCTCATTAACGTGTCAAATAATTCAAGTGAGGATAATGATATTACACTCCAATTTCCATTACAAATACAGACGAAATTATTCCCAATAGACCTCGAAGCAGTATATTTCACTGTCTTCAGACTGTCATTAAGTTTTTTAGACTTTTTTGTCCAGATTTTATTTTACAGTCATATACATATTGAAAATCTAATTTTACGTTTTCAATAGATTTATCTCAGAATTATTTCAGAAAATGTACACGTAAAGTTAAATGACACAATGAATACAAAAGTTGAAAGTAGTCAAATTTCCAGTATTTATGACAATCTGCTACATAAAATAAAAGATAAAACAGAAATTTTAGGAACAAAGTAAACAAATTTCCATCTTAAAAACATTTTCCTTTCTTATTCAAATTTAATAATCTTAATTCTCTTAACATTCTTCCGTTACCAATTTGTCCCCTTCCCCTTGTTTTGCTCTGTATGGTCTGACACAATGGAAGTTGTTGTTAAGGATTTGCTTCCTTGTAAGATGCAATAATTTTACATAAATTAAAAATAGATTTCAAAAACGAATGATAGAATTTATGAAGGTGAGTTCGTTTGTACCTGATATAGTATATTTTCCTATAATATTTATTTTACATAGTAAAATATATAAAAATAAAATATTATGTATGTATTTATATATACATAATATTTTATTTTACTATAATCTTAACAGTTAGAAAATTTTAATTTATTTTATAAGAATTTCTGTTTATATTCAAATTAGACTCCTGAAGAAGAGGAAAAGTGCTCTTAGAAACATTAAGATAAAAAATATTTCAAAAATTAACAGAACCTTTCAATAAAAGTTCAATCAAAATTATTTATTTTTAACAATCTTTCTGTCTAAATTAAAATCTGGACAAAATAATTAATATATTTATTACACCAGTAAAACACACTCTTGCAGTGCTGATGGGGATTATGAGAAAGTTCAAGGTAAGACAATGGTTATTTTCACTATTAAAATTAGTCTGTTATGTCAAAGAGAATTTCAAAACGGATATGGGATTTGGGGAGAGAGATGTGGTGCCACTTGCCAAAAACCAAGTCAGAAGTAATGTTGCAAATGTTACCAATCAACTGTTACAAATAGGTTACAACAAAATTAAACAATATTAAAATGAATGTTCCAGAAAAAAATAAAAAAAATTTCCTTAGGAAGCACTTGCTTTTAAAAATTGTTTCACTCTCACTCACATGGGCTTATTTGTATTTCTTCCCCAAAACGAGTAAAACCAATATGCTTTTACTATTAGCTTCAAGGAGGTCTGGATGCCATGAACATTTAATGCTTTATTACCTGATTTCATACAGAAATACCAAGACCTACATAAAAAATAATTCATCGTACTTCACATAAAACACTACAAAACAATTTGATCATTGTTAAGATTAATTATATTCTTAAATTACAAACTAATTAAAAATTCTAAGTGATTATCTCAACCAAACTAATATATTTTATTGGAAATTCCATCCTTCCTAAAATTGTCAATGTCAGTAACTGGACAGGACTTTTTAGGGGTCTTTTTGAGTGTGGTCAGAGGTTCTTCTTTATTTGTTTGTTCATAATTGTTTAACAGATTGTTTTAACAATTGTTCACATCCACCTGTAAACATACAGAAAGTTGAAAAAATAAAATTGAATTTATTACTATTAAAACATACTAATGAAAATTAATAGTTACAGATAATAGCTATACCAATAACTATATTAATTATAAAAACTACACCTGTCAGTTTTAAAAGATAAGATTTAGAAATAAAAAACATTAATATTATCAGTATTATTACTGATAATATTAATGTTTTTTATTTCTAAATCTTGCCATTAGTATTGCCAAATAAGGTGAGTGACATGGACCCCTTCCTCCACTGATTCCTTCCACAATCCACGAAATAAATTTGCAATTCCCTTTTGATGAGAACTTTGAATTCGCTGTAACATTAAAGACGAAATACTAATAACAGGTCCAGTTGTAGTTGACCTGTCCATTATTTTTCAATTATTAATAAATTGCATTCAGAAAAATGAATAATAAATAAAATACAATTAATTTTACACAAAAAATACAAAATCGAAAAAAACGAACCTTCACTACTAAAACTACCTCGACCAACTCCACTGTGATTAGTGATGAAAATAAATAAAAATAAAAAAGGCGTAGTACTAAATTAAATAGCCCTCGCGACGCTGCCCGCCGCCTCCATTGCCTCCGCCCTAACGCCCGCACACCCCGTCGGAAAAACCCCGTGCGTCATAGCCTCTGCCATTGTCTCTGCATCCGGTGGGCACCACGCTGCGTGCCCACGTTGGTTTTAGCGACACGACGCTACACTACTCTAGACCTCACTGGTGCACAGTTCACATGAATGGCTTGAATGCTGCCGGAATCTACGGAAATAACCATTTTTTCATTGTAAACTTAAATTTAAACAAATATCCTTACCACGAAACGTAATATATACAGGTAATTGTGTGAAGGTTGGCAACGGCTTTTGCCAACACGAAACGAAACTACCCTAAATCGAGTATGAATAAATATTCTCATTCGACTGTGACTTTTTCAAACGTTAGCTGGTCCTTGTAGCTGCCCAGCATTATATTACATACACTAGCTAATATTCTAGTGCCTCCCAAGTTTTAATACTTTCTTTAGAATAATAAACACTGAGTTTCAATTCCTTATTCACCACAAATGAATTGATAATTTTAGGGGCAGAATGACAAATTGTCATTCTGTTGTTGAAAAATACTAAATTAATCATATTAATAATAATAATATTTATTGAGTCACATGTACAATTTCAATCGTGTATGACGAGTCAGATATAATGTATGCAGGTGCACAAGTTATTCTGGTCGCCATATTTTAGTTTTCTATTACTATACACTATTATGAGTGAAGGTAAAGGAGTATTTTAATATAATAATATAAGGAATGTTCACCTCTATGTGAAAGAACTGGAAGCGACATTCAATTTGGATTTTGAAAACACTGCTAACAATTTTTAACCCTCCCTCTCATGTATAGCAAAAAGGAGCTCAAGAATACTTGGGCAGAGTGTAACTACATTTACTGTCCAGAAGTCAAAGCAAGGGGGCCATCTCAGCATTTGCTCAAAGAATCAAGGGAAACAGGACAAAAACCCTGATCGAGTTGGTGTCATTGATCTTACAATACTTGTTACTAATGATAGTATAATAATAATAATTATTATTATAATAATCATAATAATTATAATAGTAATAACAATTGTAATAATAACAATACTCTTCATTTAGAAATGATTTAACAATATTATTGTTAACAATGCCTAATGCATATAGCAAATTCAGGGTGAAGGCAATAGAATTTTGGTCTGGCATTCTCCTTCTACATCAGTCCAACTGCAATTTAACACAGGCAGAACAGGATATGCGGGTTCTTTTTTCTTTGTTTCATCTCGAACAGTCAACGTGAAACAGAAAGTCAAATGGGATAAGAATTTTTATTTATGTATTTTTAAGGGAAGTAGTGTTGTGATTTGTAAATTCCTTCACATTGTAGAACATGTTGTTAAGTAGGAAAGCATTCAATTTACTTTTAAATGTATGTATTGTGTTTATGTCTTTAATACCATGGCTCAATTTGTTGTAAAGTGTAATGCCTTCTATTAGGGTACTTTTTTTATAAAGCGTTGTTTCAGAATGGGGAATATGTAGGTTATCCTTTTGACGAGTGTTGTAGTTATGTACATCCGAATTTAGAGTAAAAGTGCCTTTGTTTTCCAAGAGAATCTTCTTTGTGAAGACCACTATTTCAAATATACACATGCATGGTAGTGGAAGAATTTTTAATTTATTGAATAAGGGTTTGCAAGACTCTAGGTTATGAGCGCTGGTCATTGTTAGCTGTATTCTTTTTTGGATAATAAATGTGCGAGAGCTTTCAGGAGCATTTACCAAAAAGTTTAATCCATATTTCAAGTGTGAGTGCACGTTTGCAAAATACATTGTCCGAAGTGTCTCAATGTTGGAGCTTGGCCTGAGGGTGTATAGGGCATAGTAAGATTAGGTGAGTTTCTTATTAAGATTTGAAATGTGAGCATTCCATTTTAGGTTTTCCTGGATTGTTAGACCGAGGAAGGTAGTTTCATGGGATATTGTTACAGGGTTATTATTTATGGGCAAATGCTGTGAGAGTTTTCCCTTGGATCGGGGAGTCATGAAATTTAGAGAGTGCCTTGCTGGTGTTGATGTTGAGTTTGTTGTCTTGAAATCATTTTACTAGTACATGCTAGGTTTTCTGAGTTTCTTTTTCTAATAATTGTTGTGATTTTGCTTTGATAATAATATTTGTGTCATCTGCAAACAAAATTATTTTTGTTATTTCTTAAAGCCGAAAGCATATCATTTATGTATATAAGGAATAGTATTGACTCTAGGATGGATCCTTGCGGGACTCCACAATTTATCATCTGAGGGCAGGAGTAGTATGAGGAGATTTTCCTTTCTTTAATGTTCTGGAGGGTAACTACTTGACTACGGTTTGGTAAATATGATTTGATCCATTGGCCTGCAATGCATCGGATCCCTAGCATTTCTAGTATTGTTAAAATTATGTGATGATCAATAATGTCAAAAGCTTTTGATATATCTAAAAAAGATCAATGGGAATTTCCTTCTGATTTAATGCAAGAAGTATGTCATTTAGAAAGGAAAAGATGGCTGTGTCTATGGATCTATTATCCCTGAAGCCGAGTTGAGCATTCGTAAGGATATTATTTGCATTGAGAAAATGTTTGAATCTATTATTGAAAAGCCTTTCCAGAATTTTTGAAAATTCTAAAAATACTATCTTCTTTATTAATAATCGACCAATATCTGTCAAAAATAATCAACTCCAGTTTGCTTCTTAGTACATCAACAGTTCTGAAAGATATTTCATTTGTTCCTACAATGTTTTCTTTTGCACTTTCTACAATAGCAGGAAGCTAATACTAGTTTTCTAAACGCAATTTCTTTTCTTGAGGATTTTCTCTGTAGGAAGTGTTTGGTCGATTCAAGTAAGCAAGGCAATTAGGCAACAAAGAAAGCATAGTTCTCCGAGACAGTCATGTTTATTTTAAAGGAAGACTGATTTTAATAGAACAGTGAATTCTTCTCAATTTCCCACTTCGCAAATGCACTTCAAAAAGCGGAAAGTAAACACTGAACTTAGCAACTTACACTTTTCACTTTTTATCATAATTAATTCACTTGGGGACACAGCCCTTATTAACCGTGATTCATACAATTAACAACAACAGACCACATCTACATGACCACAATTTGAAAGCTGCAAGTGCTATTCAAAGTACACAACTGGATACCATCAACTCGAACAAGTAGGCCTTCTGTAACCGCCATATTGGCTTTGAAAAACTACAATCCGCAGACCTTGTATATAGTTGGTGTTGGCCTTCCTCCATTACTGCTAAAGATTTTACGTGCTTCGGAACATCTGCACGGGCAGTGTGGTGTGTAATTCCGTGAATGGACATACAGCTTCCCAGAGCTCTGAGAAAAACGATCTCTCTGGAATATAAAATGTACTATTTTCAAACTCCTCGAGAGACAGAAATTCCGAACGAGAAGAAACTAATAATTGAAAAAAGGAATGTATTTAGCAGATATTATCGTACAACCCTTCTACGAGATATATTGCATTTTATATGGGTGATAACGACCTAATAACAGGAGATATAAAATGACGTCCCATTCAGCATGTTTGTATTGCAAGACAAAAAAATAAAATAAAAAAAAGTTTTGCCGTTTCCACGAGGAATTTTACAAAATCATCAGACACATCAGGTGAAGCTTCACGTCAAAACAAATAACCAGGAAAAGGAAGTGCAGTGAAATCTGTCTCAAGCGGTCATTTGTGGTTTCGAAGTAAATGACCGTTAGTCCAGCTGGCCGCTAAATTGAGATAAAGTGAATATAGGAAGCCAGCATGTGGCCTAATTTTGTTCTTTGCATTCAAGTTAGGATACATTGCTTAATAACACAATTTTCATTGTACATGATAATACAATGTCGGAAGAAGTTTTTGCAAGTATGCACTTAAACAAAATCATTTTATTCCTGGTATTTCCGTTCACATCACTGGCTTCTACCCACCCATGGACTTAATTCTCAATAATTGAAGCGGCAGTTCCCACTCTATGACATGTAGGCCATGCATGAAAATCATAAATTGATAACTGAAACAGATATCCGTCATCCCGCAAAATAAGCAAATTAAGATATCACTGTTCTTTGCGATCCGACATAGCGTCCCGGCGTACATAGAAACAGAAAAACAAAGAAAACCGTAAATCATCGCTTTCAATAGCGTTGCTGATAAAAATCGTATACTCATCGTGAAGTTGTGACCGTCAAAAGTAGGTAGATTACGAAATGTGCCTGGCCAGGTGCCAGGTGTTCACCTAAATGAGACAATATTTACATGTGTTTTACAGGAAAATAAATCAGTCTGAGGAGAAAACAACCGTTAACGGAGGTGTCGGCTATATCGCTGGCAATTTCAGCAGGTCTCACTGTATCGGTTTCTGTTTCATTGTATAGTGAACGATCTTTTGATAAAATAGGAATTCCGTAATGTTAATTTAGTTATGTAATTAACTAGGGAAAAAAAGCTAAATAAATGACTAGACACTTTGGTAGGTTTGCATATGAAGGGTTTATTTTGCAAAGATTGTGTTTACAACAAAAGTAAAGTTATCACATTTTATAACAGACTCACTAAATTGAAATAAATTTCTTGAATATACATATATATACAGCAATTTTTGCTACTGCATTACTATATTTTCTCTTTACTAGGTAACTACGTAGAACGGAGAGAAACTAAACATATAAATACAAAGCGTGTGAGTACATCTTAACTGATAAAATCAATAATTTTTTTATGAATGAAAATATTCTGCAGTTTATTAATGCTAGCTTTCAATCACAATTTATGCAGACATTTAGTAGTCAGAAATCAGCTCTAAATCGTCTTGAATTATTTCGATACTGTCCATCAGTCCCAATTTCTAATGCATGCACCGAAATAATTTTTCCATTATAAAAAATTAATTTGAGTGATTAATGAAAATGAATGAAGGTTGGGTAAGTTTGATGCAAACTAAACATTTTATTTCATATTCTGTATAGGTGTACGTATGTTAAATTATTATTTAAAGAGAAAAATGTGCTTCTTTCAAAGAATCTTTCAACGCTTTATTATGCTCTATATTTGTAATAATCATATTTTAATGATGAACTTGTTCGTGTTAATATCGTTAAACTGCATTTGGAACAATTTCTAGCACACAACACTCACTAACTAAATGAATATAAACAAAATTTTCCCATAACTGAAGTGACAAGGCTTTAGAGGAAAGAAAATGTAACAATTCCTGTCGTTGGAGTAATTTTCATTACAGAAAACACCTGGAAAGACATTTATAAACTTTATCGACTTTGTCATGCAGTCATGTGAGACGTCAAACAGCCCGCGTCCAATGTGTGCGTTCTCAAGGTCACCGTCATACAAAGAACAACTGCTCACGCAACATCAAATGTGCCATGTGTCCGGGAAATCATTATAATGGAGATTGTGAAGTGGCGAATAATTTCAAACTGAAGTGTCCGAATTTGCAATGCAGAAGGTCGCAGGGCTAATGCACAGTGAAATGTACTCATTACACTAAAGTAGTTAAATCTAAATCAACCAATTTGAGAAACGCACGTAACTCAACCCTACCAACAAAAACTCCTCCAACCCTCAACATGATTTCTGGTTGAGGGTCTCTTCTCTTTCATCTACTTCTCAAACCTCTCACTTCAGTCTAAATAATCACCATATCACACATACTTCCCCTTCCACAGCCGTGTACTCCTCCTGCCAAAATAACAGAAGTAATTGTATTAATAACAGCAAACACTTGAATCTTGTTGATTTCGTAACTCAGCAAATCACTAATTTTATAACTCATTAAATTCAGTCTTTCATCCCATCAATCATCAACTCAAAAAAATGCCAGAATTACATCATTGAATAATAGTTACGATAATGGACAGTGTATCATGTCTTAATAATCTGAGAAATCTCAACAGGAACTGCAACGGCATTCGACCTAAAAGACATGCTCTTATTCTCTTTTTCACATCTCAAATTTGCGAAGTCTGTATTACTGAAATTCGTCTGATTTCTTCTTAAAATGACATATACGAGGTTATAAGTACCACAGAGCAGATTGTTCCAACTATACTCCTACCAGAAGTGTTGGGTAATCAAAATGAGCAATAGTAGTTGCCCTAAATTCATGCCCTTCATGCATAGAGTGCATTCAATTTGAGAAGAAGTTTCCCTTATGAGTTGCGATTTAACAGTCATCACGGCTTAGGAACTACCAAACAAATCAATTGCTAGATCATTTTTTGTACACTTCTCCCTCCCACACGCTTTTTTATCTAAACGCCGAACATATGTCATGGGGTTGTAGAACCAATATTCCTGTCGGAACATACTTTCAAAATCTATGCCGAAATTTTGATCTCAAAGATATTGCCCAGGTCGACCTCTCAATTTTCCTATTCATCTCACACAACTCGTATCGTCTTCCAGATATTTTCGACAAAGCCATCGCGAATACGAATATTCCACTATTCCCCTACTTCATCCGAGAGTCAGACTATGACCATATTGCGGATGTTTTGACTACCAGCACGATTTATGTGTATGCCTGCTCGGCTACATATAAATCGCCCATGTTGCGTTTTTTTATCTTCCCATACATCCAACTGAATGTGCACACCACATATTACAACTGGACTCTACCAATTCAATTTTCAACATAATCTCATTACTTTTCTCCCTCGTATTAAACAGCTAAAAACAGAATGGAAGATCGACGAAGACTCTCTAGTTTTGACGGATACTATTAACATCTATATTCGCAATTATTCTTCAAGTTCTACTCACAAATCATTTGTGTTCTAAAGTATCCACAACTATCGGAAGATATCGAAGAACGAATGTCGAGAAAGAAGAACAAAATATTTGGATCAAACACAGATTGCTTCGCTTAAAATATAAGTAACATAACTTCATCCGACTCGTGTGCAATGCTCTAGCATTATTCCACCTTGAGAAATACAAGAAAATACGTCGCTGATTGAAATCCCAAAGACGGATCATTATGGATAGCTACACGCAGGTTACTAGGAACTTGATCAGTTATTCCTATTTTAAATTCAGTGGTGGTAGCAGATATCTTGCAGTCCGCCATAATATGAATTACGAAATAACCACAATAATTAAAGTTTTAATATTTATTAAATCATCCCAAAGTCAACTTTTGGGAACACTTTTCCTATATTCAGTGGATCAATAACAATGCAAAAGGAAATATAAGAAATAAAATTAAAGTATGGAAGGATGACAAAAAATATAAGAAATGTATGAGATACAAATTACTTCCTACCCAATGAACATGGATCACATTTAAACACATCCGCTAGGCAATGGAAACTGCTAGGAGACCGCAATCTTATGGAAGGGAAGTGTAGCCCATAAAGGAGGGGGACTGGAAGTGTCCTCAATAAAATATTTAAAATCGGACTGCTTTTTTTAGATAATGTTCATTCAGGAGAAAAAAATAGTTTTTTTGAGTAGTTTTAAAATTGCTAAATTTTCCAAATATGAATTTTTGCCTTTGTTTCATAAGTGAAGAATTTTTAAGATGTCGTTGGGATCAAAGTTTGGAGGTGTTGTAGTTTGCTTATTTCCTAATTAATATTATTCCTGTTTTAAAACATGACAGCCAGATAACTCAAAGCTACAAAAAAAGGCAGAAATGCTATCTAACCACTATGCTTTGACCTTTTAAACGTACAATATTCCGGGAGAATTTCATAAAGAAGTAAATGAATTTAATAACTCTTATTTTCGACACAGCCAGACGCACCCTTTGAAAACCCCTCAAAACTGGTCCATACCATGCCAAGATTACCGTTAAAAAAATCACCAGGTCTCGATCACACAAACTGTATTGTTTTGAAAAATGTTCGTAGAAATTCTTAACCTTTATATGTCCTCTAAATGTGGCGATTCAGTGATTTCACTGCAGTTCCTCTGACCGGGAGGTCCTGGGGTTCGAGTTCGGACGGTGGCAGTATTTTCGACACTAGTCAGATATCTGGGACGAATTCTTTTGCTGTCTGGAGGAGAATTCTAGCTGGCGGCTCTGATCGGTAGTTTTCCGTAATTTCTCCGATCAATACCAGGTGAATACCGGAGCCATTCAAACGGTCAACAAACGGGCCACGGAACATTCGCGATCTTTCCTTCCCATTCCTTGTCCTATTACTTACACGTACTTATACTTACATGCACTACACTACCACACAAGCCAGGAGACCTGTCAAGGGAGATTTTACCGACAGGAGCGGGGTCCTGCTAGTGGGAGCTACCTGGTTTGGGAAACCCCGCTAGCTGACGGTAGGTCGGCGCCGGATCTCGCCATTCAGCGGGGGAAGATCACCGCCACCTTTCGAGGTTAGAAACACGCATTAGACTTACGGGATTAATGCCCTTAGCAGTTGAGGCACCCGAAATCACTAGTAATCAATCAATTCTCTAAATATATAATAAGCTGAGGATAAATGAAGTTTTTCGCCAATTATTGAAAACACTATCAACCCCAAGCCCTGTAAGTATGCTACTGCTGCGTAGGGAACGAAAAAATGAACTTTGCCGATATTGACATATAAAAAATACTACAACACATTAAAATTGCGCGTAACTGGAAAACGATGCATTCTAGACCCTTAGTACCGGGATATTTTGTCCTGAAGGGTCGTAGGTTTTGTGGGGACAGTCGAGTTCTGTGGTGACACCTAGTTTTGGGGCACAAGTGATAGACATGTCGGGCAATGATGAGGAAAAAAGGGGAGGTGGGTGGAGACATGAGTGAAAATGAAAGGAAACATATTTTGACAAGATTTATTATGATGTCCTCAAATGTAATCTGAGAAAACTAGTCCCCATCCCCAAGATTTTCTCAATATTTCGTCAAAATTCAAAAACTATCGCAGAGGTTAATGCAGGTAAGAATCAGCCGTCTCATCACCACAAATAAGTTCAGCAGGACTTTCCCAATGTTCCTCGTTGTCATCAGTACGTATTAATATTTACAACGCAGATGTTCTAACGGATCCTTCTATAGACTGTTGGCCAGCTAAAAAGCCGAACTAACGGGACAACTTTTGAAAAATGTCACTGTCGGATGAGAACATACATTTATACTCGATTTAGGGTAGTTTCGTTCCTTTTTATGTTGGCAAAAGTTGTTGCCAACTGTCACACAAATATCCAGTATATATTACCTTCAAGCGGTAGGGATATTTTTTAAAATTTAAGTTTGCAATGAAACAATGACTACTTCCGTAGATTCCGCCAACATTCAAAGCCATACAAGTGAAGTGTTAATTTACGAGTGTTGCGAAAGATTTGCATTTTGCGTTTTGGTGCTCTTCGTTCTTTGCATTTTCTCGTTCAATATATTTATTTAGTAGTACTAGGCGTTTTTGAGTTTTATTTATTATTTTCCAATTGGTTTCTTTAGTAATAATAATAAAGTTAATTGAAATAGTTATTGTAGTTCATTATTTGTTGTTGTTAAGTGTCCCTTTAGTATTTCTTGTTTAAATTAATTATATTTATTATTATTATTTTTTCTGAATTCATTTTAATTATAACTGGAAAATAATGAATAGCCCAACAACATCTGGGTCTATACTTAATTTTGAACCTTTGAAGATAACACGTATTCAAAGTTCTCTTCAAAAGGGAATTATCAATTTATTTTGTGGACTGTGGAAGGAAGCAGTGGAAGAAAAGGTCCATGTGTAACAATCCAGGATCCCCAGGAATGAAGACAGGGCAAAGAATAAAGATAAACATGTAATAAGTGGTATTAACATCAAAGGCGGGGACAAATGAAAGCGGTGTCGCGTAGCGATAATTTTTTGGAAGTCTAAGAAGACGCAACAAAATCATAATGGGGGACAATATAGTTCAGTAGCGTTTGTCGAGTGAAACATTTTGGAAGTTATTTGAAGGAAATCAGTTCACGCGTTCCAAAGATATAAACAATTTAGTGAAGTACATTTTAAGCACACAACTAGACACGATAGCCATTGTTGTAGCTTAAGATCTAATGTAAAAAGTTGGTTTTTTCAAAAAATTAAGTAAACGCGTGAAGCGATTCAAACAAAACTTTTGGCATTAATAGAAGAAATTATGGGGAAAATTATGGCACTACTCACAACGCGGAGAAATTTCGGGGGGCTACAGTATAAAAGAAAATGTAAATTGTATAAGTGGGAAATTCCAAACCAGTCGTATGACGTCAGAGCGGTGGAAGGGGATCGACCGTCTTCAGATTAAAAGAACTTTGGAAATTTTAGATGGTAGAAAACCAAATAGAAAACGGTAATAGCATTTAATTTGAAAATGCATGAGAATAATAAAGAGAGACGACCCAGAAAGAAGAAGATTAACTTAAAAATATATAATATTATATAGAAGACCCGGAAGGGATCGTGAAATGTTCGAGAGAAAAAAAGAGGAAGTCTCGGGACAACAATGAGAAAAGAACGCGGGGAGAATAGCTTGAGGGAGGACGTATGTTGAAACGCTCCGCGGAAATTAAAAATTTTGTTAGAAAGTTGTGCTAATCACGCGAGCAAAGTTAATTTTATAACGTTTAGTTGTAGTGGAGAAAGTTTAGAAGGTGAAACGCGGAAAATTATTGAAAATTTTTCAAAGAGAACGTTGTTCGCGAATATAAACAGTCGCATCATCAGCCGTGTGATTAAACTCGTTTCGTAAGTAATAAACAGTTATAACGAAGAGACATTGATTATTTAAAATGAAAATTTCCGAATTACGTGTGTGAAAAATGGAAGGATGCTGTGAATGGACAAACAAAAGGACGCTGCGTATATTTGGCGAGGGTGATGCATGAGAACGGCGCGGGGCAGGTCGCTGAACTCAACGAAAGGAAAGTGCACTAACTTTATTTAAATTGGTAATGCGCATTGATAAGAAGAAAGAATAGACTCATAGCTTCTAATGTACAAGGCCAAGGTTTGTCAAATAGAAATAGATTTTAGTGAAAACAAAAAATAGAATGCGCATTCAAGTATGAATGATTTGGTTTTAATCTTATAGTGTAAATCTTCAGTGTGAATGAGAATTTCGTGTTTCTAGGGTATTGTTTATTGTGTATTTAGTGTATTGTGTATTGTTTTTCGATTTTGTGTTGTTTGTTATTTGTTATGCCGCTAGCAGAGGAAGGAGAACAAAAAAAAACAGATAAAATAAACGATGTCGAACGTTGTTGGTTCGACATTAAACCAATGCAAGTGGTCTTATAAGTATGTGTAGTTAGATGAGGACCTACGCCCACGTGCCCGAATACTACGTCAGGATCCTGTATAGGTCCGCCACAGCCTCACGCCCAGTATTTATATCTGTATGAATAAATATCAGAAAAGCAGCTAGGCAACGGGCAAATTTCAGATGTATGTATTTTTGGCAACCCAACGTCAGGCATAATAGTGGACATTTTGGTAAGAACATAGATGAAAGGAGCACAGGTAAAGATCGTTACATATTTTTTGTAAATTAGTTTTGAGAAAGAAAAGCAGAACGGATAGGTGACGTGTACCATTACATA
>BLKR01016410.1:0-28589 GCA_011170035.1 Teleogryllus occipitalis | reverse complement strand
TGGGCAGGGAGGGGAGTGGCGAGTGGCGGCCGCGTTGTTCGCATCAATGGGCCAGCGCTCCAGAGGCGGTGCACGGATGCGAGATGGATGATGAGCAAGCCCGACGGGTTTTTTTCGCGGCGTCAGCTTCCAGTGGCGATGACTACTGGACCACGAGGGCGCGGATAAGGGGAAACCTCTCATTCCAGCGGCGGTTGCTGCCGCAGAGTAGCTGCCAACGCCTCCGGTTATTGGGTTACACCAACAGGAATGCAGATTCCTATACCGATTTCGTCTGTAAAGTATAGTTTTCCAATTAAGCCTTGCTGTAAATATACCGAATTCGCAGGTATTCCTGTATCGAATTTTCGTTGCTTTATGTTTGCGTTAGACACAGCAGATGGTGATCTTTTTTATTCATGGTAAACCGTGTTGAGAAGAATGCTAACTGCAGCTTTAAAAGGATTGGTATTTTAAGTTTCAAGTAACATTTTTTGAAAACTGGGAAGACAGAGAGAATATATATATAACAAAAAAGAAAAATCAAACGCCGATCTTCAGATGATAAAAAATCATTGAAACAGAAAATTAAAAAGAGTGTTTTATACACTTTGGATGGAATATAAAGGAACAAAGACAGATCATCGTACACATCTTCAGCAATGCGTACTGTGAATTTTGTAATTGTTTTCCAAATGTCCCTTTTTTTAGGAATCAAATGTGCCATCAATGTACGAAGATACTTTATCTCCGTAATGCATGGAGGAAATGTAGAAGTAGGAAAATGTTTTGTCTGAAGCTGACGCAATACGTAGGAGTATGCACCTCTGCAAGTCAAAGCCCAGCGAGCACCCGCGAGCACTCGCAGTCGGACAGCACGAGCGTCGGCGTAATGGACAGCGCGCCCGCAGATTGACGCGCGCATTAGGCGACGGGAGCTCTTCGGCGGCGGCGGCGGCGGCAGGCGCGGCGTGGGAGCGATCGCCTCTCCGCTTCACCTCGCGCGCCGGGCGTGTTGACGAAGCCATCGCCCGCAGAAGACGCCCCGCGCCCGCGCCCCGCTCCCTGCCCTCTTCGCTGCTCCACTCCACACTCCTCACGCCCACGCCCCGCTCCCTTCTCCCCTCGCTTCTCCACGTTCCACTCCCTGCGTCTACGCCCCGCTTCCTCCCCCCTTCGCTGCTCCACTCCACACTCCCCACGCCCACGACCCGCTCCCTTCCCCCCTCGCTGCTTCATGTTCCACTCCCTGCGCCCACGCCCCGCTCCCTTTCTCCCTCATTGCTACCCGCTCCTCTCCCCGTGCCGCACTCACTCCCACGCCCCGCACATGTCGCTCCAATCCCTTCTTCGCTGGTCCATTCCACACTCCCCGCCCGCTCCCCGCGCTCGCGCCACTTACCCAGCGCCCCTTCCCCCTCTGTGCTCTCCGCCCTGCTCGTCGCACTGCTCACCGCCCTGCATCCCGCTCCGCTCCTCGCCCCTCTCCCCGCCCCTCTCCCCGCCCCTCTCCCCGCCCCTCTCCGCCCCTCTCCCGCCTCTGCTTCCGCCCCTCGCCCACCTCGCCCGCCCCTCGCCCGCGCCCACTCAGCGCCCTCGCCTCGCCCTCGCCCTCGCCCCTCGCCCCGCCCACTGCGCCCGCCCCTCGCCCCGCCCTCGCCCCGCCCCCTCGCCCGCCGCCCCTCGCCCCGCCCGCCCCGCCCCGCAGCGCCCCTCGCCCCGCCCTCGCCCCGCCCCTCGCCCGCCCTCGCCCGCCCCTCGCCCGCCCCTCGCCCCGCCCCTCGCCCCGCCCCTCGCCCGCCCCTCGCCCCGCCCTCGCCCCGCCCCTCGCCCCGCCCCTCGCCCGCGCCCCTCGCCCCGCCCCTCGCCCCGCCCCTCGCCCCGCCCCTCGCCCCGCCCCTCGCCCCGCCCTGCTTCCGCCCCTCGCCCCGCCCCTCGCCCCGCCCCTCGCCCGCCCCTCTCCCCGCCCCTCGCCCCGCCCCTCGCCCCGCCCCTCGCCCCGCCCCTCGCGCCCCTCGCCCCGCCCCTCGCCCCGCCCCTCGCCCCGCCCCTCGCCCCGCCCCTCGCCCCGCCCCTCGCCCGGTTCCGCCCAGCTCCCTGCCCCTTTCCCCGCTCCCCGCCCCGCTCGCTGCTCCTCGCCCTGCTCCCTTCCGCCCTCGCTGCTTCCCGTCCACTCTCTGCGCCCACACCTCGCACCTGAAATCCCGCTCCCTTCGCCCCTCGCTCCTATTCTCCGCACCCACGTCTCTCTCCTGGAACCCCGCCCCGCTCCCATACCCCTCGGTGCTCCCCACCCCGCTTCCCGCGCCCGCGCCTGGAATCCCGCTCCTTTCCCCCTCCGTTGCTCCCCGCCGCTCCCTGCGTCCTGCGTAGACAGTGCTTCCAGTGATGTGTTTGTTTCCGTTCTCCAAGTACAGTTGGCGGTGTTGTGAGAAGAGCGCGCGTGTTTGACGTTCTAACAGGAAGGTAGGCGAAGGCACCTGTCAAGGAGGGCGTTGTTCTAATAAGTGCTCTCTTGTGGGGGAAGTGATACTGTGGCTCAAAAGCTTCGAGGTGCTCCGAAATATCTACTAGTGTTTTCTTTGCTTTTTTCTCTTCTCTGAGACAGAGTCTCTGTGTGAACAGTCTATGTCAAATATGCTTATTATTGTGATTTCGCAAATTTACATCTCTCGGAATGGCAGATAGTATATCGTAAATTGCGAATATTTTTAAAAAAGTTATCATTGATCGAATGGAATGATTTCAACCTTCTTGCAATTTATATGTAACAGATGTAGATATTAAATAATTTTTTCACACAATACACAGAAATACATTTAAATATATTCAAAATACATAGTGTGTTACATTTTTCAACGCATTTCATTTGTTTTTGTTAACCGATTTGTGTCATTTCTAGACGAAACGACACACAAGTTCTTCTCTGCTTAATGAAACCATGTATGTAAAAGGAAGGTTCGTCAGATTATGTAGTTTGTTCTCTGAACATGTCTGACGGAAAGAAAATCGCTACCGAGCATACGCTCATTTGCAGTAATAAATTATTATTATTATTATTATTATTATTATTATTATTATTATTATTGTTATAAAAATTACTTATAGATCAATATTGGACTAGCATTTGTATCCTGTATTGTATCTTTTTCTTGGTGTGCTTCAATTTAAGCGCATATTTGACATCAATTTCAGCCCTTAGATATGATCCTCTCATTTGCAACAACATTAACGCATGATAGAAAAAAGAATTTCAGCAATTAAGTGCTGAGGTTTGTGTTTAATATATTATTATACTTTTCGGTATCTGAAAACAGTACTGACGCTACATTTCAGTTAATTTCTTAATGAAACCTTTCTGCATAAAAAGCACAACTGTTGTATCGAAGGTAGCTTGCTCGTTTCGACAATCTTAAACGTAGAAACAACCTGTTAAACACGTGCTGGGAGGTAAATTGACCAACGTATTAACTAGTTGCACAATTTTTTTCTTTTAAGCTCAATTTTTTTAACAATAATTTAGAATGTATAGATATCGGGGGAAATAGTAAACAAATCTAGTATGCATACTTGTCGTAATATTGAAATTTTTTAGCTTTGGTAAAGCTTTGGTAGCTAATGGTAAATAAACCCTTTATTTACCCAAAAGGCTTTTAATGAAGAAATATAATAGAAATTTTCTTCCAAAAGTGGCTTTGCATATCTCCATGCGGTGCATCGAAGGGTTAATATTTTTTGGCTTTTGTTTACTTTTATTACATTTTTATTTATTTTTTTATTCAGGCTTACAGGCACGGCTTTCTCCCATTCGAACCACAAATCTTATCTTTAAGGAAATAGTATAACTAATACTTTTCACACGATTGAAAACATTTTGGAAATCAATGTTGTATGAACTCGATTAATTTTTTTGGCAGAGTTGTGTGCTGAATATGATTTTTATTTCAAGAAACTTACTATAATGAACTTTATGAATTCTTTGTTGTCTAACGATACTTCATATTCATTAAATGACAAACGTTTTCAAATGATTTGCAAGGTAATTTATATACGCATCAACAGCTTAAGTGAATGCTTTTGCGATTTAATAGATTTTTCCTTGTCCAATAATATGTGTGAGTGAAAAAAGGCATTAAATGGAAACTCTGGATATCCGTATGAGTCAATCCCGGATCTTCAAATGTACACACTTCTAAGAAAATTGCATTGATGGTGATAATATATGATGACCATGATTGTAATAAAAAAAAGCTGGTAATTATCGAATTTCTCCTTTTGTCTCCGTTGCGATGTATGATTTGCGAGGTGAGATGTATGATAATGGATATTACCCACGATGAATCTGTAACAGTTATGCAAGAGAGCTTGCAATTTAAATTTACATTTAATTATCAGTTTTACATTTCTTTCTTTTTCAAACAAAAATAATTGCAACGGAAGTAGAACTCCGCCTTGTGTGATTCGGCAATTCCATATTACTTGAGTCAGTATTTGAAAACAAGCTTCTTTGAGATACAGAAAAGTCTTCCACCAGCGAGAGTCCTGCCGAACAGAGACGCATGTATTATTTATCGGAGGACAGAAGAAAAGGTCCACGAAAGGCCGAGAAGCCATTTCAAGGCGAGTAGGCTGCGCGCCGGCGTGGGACCCTCCCTTCGCCGCCTCTCCAGGGACAGCGCACGCGCAGGAGGGGGCGGGGCGCTGAGAGTGCCAGTGGTCCTTCGCACCGTGGCCGCCCGCCGCACCAGTCCTGCCACTCGCCCTTGCCACCCGAGCTCACGTCCTCACCGCCGACTGCCCGTCGCCCTGGCGCCAGAAGTTTTCTGGCGGACACCCTTTCCACTCTCCGCCCTTGCCGCCTCCCGCCCTTGCCGTCTCCTGCCCTTACCACCTCCCCCTCTTGCCGCCTCCCGATTTTGCCGCCTTTCGCTCTTGCCACCTCCCGCCTTTACCGCCTCCCGCCCTTGCTGCCTCCCGTCCTTGCCACACCCGGCCCTTGCCACGTCCCGGATTTGCCACCTCTCGCCCTTGCCGCCTCCCGCCGTTACCGCGACCTGCATTTGCCGCCTTCGCTCTTGTCGCGTCCTGCCCTTGCTGCCTCCCGCTCTTGTCACTGCCGCCCGCCACCCTCGCAGCCCATCGCCCATCCCGGCGCCACCTACCACCCCAACCGCCCTATGAGCGACCCTCTACCCAGCGTGCCCCGCTCCCTTTCCTCCCCCGCGTCCTCACCTGCGCCCTCTGCCCGCCGCGCGGTCCGCCTGCGCCTTTGTGATGGAAACGCCGGCCGGGAGCCCGGGCCGCGCGTATTGTGTGCGCAGCGGTTAATTCCGGGGCCAAAGGGGCGCTGCTATATTTTTCTGGGCGCGATAGCATCGCGGGTGACTCCGCGGTCAGCGCTGGAAGGCGGCCGGCGGCGCAGGCGGCCGGCCGTGCCTGCCTGGGAGCGCCGCGCGTGCCCGCCCTCGCTTGAGTGGCCGGGGACACGCCAGCCGCGCCGCGCCGTCGCATGCCCATGCACGAGCTGCGGGGCGGGGCGGGGCGGGGGCGGGCTGGTGCCGTCGGCCGAAGGGCACGCTCGCCTGGAAATTGCGGGGCGCGCGCAGGTTGTGGGCTGGAAGCTGGAATTAGCCCCGGCCCCTAAATGGCGAGGGGGATGGCGCAGATTGTACGGCGCAGGAGGTGGACTCGGTGCTCGAGGGGGACGAATGAATGGAATTAAGGTGCACGCATAGGACGATGGGCTCGGGCTTCTCTTATTTTTGCCCAGATTTTTTGAAATGACAGTAAAAAATTCACAGTTCACTTTTAGAATTTTTAAGTAATATTTTATTATTTTTATATGCGTGCATTAAACATTTCCCAATAGAATGATGAATAGGAAATTGATATTTTCTAAAACATTTTCTGTCTTACGGAAGCGAGCGTACTAAACGAAATGTTCAAGAACATTCAACATTCTGCTAAACAAATAATTGCCTGGTCACTGATTTTTACCTTCTCGTATACGTACGTATATACGGAGTAATATAGGTAGTATAGAGAAAGTTATGTAATGCTGCGCGAAAAAACGGCGAATTTTTGACACAAAAAAATTCATTGCCGGGTCATGAAAACAAGCAAGTGAATAAATCCAGTTGCGCATATTAACGGCGTGAGAGATATTTTTTTCTTAATTTAGCATTTCCATCGAGTTGGATACATTATTAAAGTTGTAAGTGGAAGTTCTTTAAATTAATTCAAATAAAGTTTTTCAAAAACTGAATAAATTCCTGTACAAAATAGCTTGTTATTTCGCATTTACAGTGACGCTTGTCGCCGTTTTCTTAAAGACGGCTCTACATTTTTCAATGAAAATTGCTATTTAGGACAAGGTTTTAGTCTTCTTTAATATTTTTAAAATAATATTCCAGGTCTACTATTTGGAAACAGAAAAGTTGAGAAAATTAAAAAAAAAACATATTTTGGGTGGCGATAGATGGTAGCTGGCAACAAGGAAGGTCTAGACTGTACAGTACCAGTCCACACCAAGGGAATTAGATATTTGTACTACAAAAAAGTCTGTGCCATTTTCTAGCACCTCTTGAGTAATTTATTAGTCTTGGACTGATCCTTCTTTAGTCTTACAATTATTTTATTACTGCCGTCGCAAAGTAGCTGGTATATGATCCTGTTGACGCTTGTTTCTAAATTTCCATTAGTAATCTTTTATTAGTCTATACTCGCGAGAAAACACTTCAGGGAATCAAAAAGAATTCTGAAATGTTAAATTTACATTCAGAGATTTGTCTGAAGCAAGTTCTTTCTTAAGTGGTTTGTAAACACTATTATAAAAATATTTGGATAGATTTATTCCCATGTATGTCTCTTGGCGTTTCCAGGCCGAAAACTCGAGTCCGCCCCTACCCGTGCTCTGATTGGATAGAGATCTTCGGTGAATGAGTTAGTGAGTGAGTAATTCTCGTATGCATCCACGTCAACTACTTTGGCCATTAGTCCTATAAATGTAGTGCAAGTCATATCTCTGGATGTGGTGGTATTCCTCCCTCACTAGAACGTGAGATCCGAACTCTACCTATTCGTACATGTCGGTTTCCCACTCGAGATATCACCGTGAGCGGGGCACCAGCGCCAGCAAGTGAGAACTGTAAGCTCCCAACTGGTCTCTCAACATGTGTGGTAGTGTAGGGCATGTAAATGTGTAAGTTACGGTGAGAGGATGGAACAAGGGTGAGGAAGGATACATCGCGCGCGGTCCGCGGCCAACTTGTTAGGGTAATTGCGCCGGCATTCACCAGGTATTGATCGGGGAAAACTCGGAAAATTACCGATCACAGCAGCAGGCCGCTACAGCCTCCGCCAGGTGGTGTCCGGTATCAGCCAGCGGCTCCCGAAGGGGCGGTGTGCGTGGGCGCATGCGCAGACGGGCGGGAGACCCTCCGACGCGGCGGGCGCGCTCTCCATCTTGGGCGCGGGGCCACCCGGGCGCCTCCAGCCTCCACCATTGTGTTGGCGCGCACGCGCCTCCGCCCTTCTGCCCTCCACCCTCCACCCTCCACCCGCAGCACAAAGTCCTTCCGCGCCCGGCGACGCCCCAACCCTTGCCCCAGCCCGTGCCTCCGCCCACGCCTCGCCCCCGCCCACGGTCGTGCCCGTGAACGGCCGCCCCCGACGCCCCCGGCGCCACGCCTACCCCCTCCCCTTCCCCTGCCCCTCTCTCACACCCTCTCTGCGGTCCGTTTCCACAGGAACCCAGCGCCCCCCCCCCGCCGCTTTGGCTCCTCTTCTTTCGTCCCCTACTTTTTACCTCTGGCGGCGCTTCGCGTTGCTGCTGCGACCGCCTCCTCGGCACACCTGATCCTACGCCCCCCACCGCCACTCCACACTCAGGGGTAGCAAATTTTAGCCCCCTCTAGAGGAATCTTGTTTCTCATTGTTCTCGGCGCATTGTCGTGACATTTTAGGGTCGAATTCATTCATTTTATCTGCTTTGAGTCCTCGCACATTCGCCTTCCTTAAACGGTGTTCTACTCTGAACTTAATTTAAAAATGTCTTTATTTTAAAGCAAAGGTTTCAGACGACTTTCATATGAATGTTCATGATCTTTACTTTCCCTCGGCTGTACATAACTATTACATTTTATAAAAAAAAATTGTGATGGAGATTACAATGGTGAAATTCGTCGTAAGATTCCCTAAGATGAAGAAATTGTTTTTACTATGCCGTCTATCGCTTTGTAAGTAAAAGTGGATGAGGGTGTCACGTAGGATTACTTCACGTTAGTTTAGAAGTTTTTGAAATCAAACTAGCACGTAGAAAATCATCAGGAGTAACGTATGTTATTGCCGTTTCAAAAGTATTTAAGATTGGTGTAGTTGGCTTGAGAAAGTTTTGTACCAGAAAGCGGTGCATAAGGCGAAAAAATTGCTTATTAAACAAAAATTGCATCCTACAGAACGGGAGCTGGGACAATTGGATAAGGAATTTCATCGACCTTCCGGAACACGCTTACCAGCGCATAAATTACCAAGCTCATATGTTTTACTTAGGCGAAATAGATGAGAAATTAAATACATTTTCTGTGAAAATGGAAAAAAGAAACAACTAAAATTATTTGATTTACCTAACTTAGGTAAGGTGGAGCAATGGAATTGGCCGGCACAGGGTGGAGTGTTTTCCGCTCCGAGTGCCAGTGGACCTTTTTACGATACTGTTAATGAATATCTTATTATATTACAGAATGTATGAAACCTTTGAAATAGTAAGTTCCTAAATTATTAAATTTCCTCGGAATCATTTTAATATCCAAAATTCTGCATTTTACAAGGCTAAAAATAGGCAAATGTTCGGTATTCCCTGCACCCTCTTGTTTACATTCAAAGCTTTGTGAAAATGACTAAATGATTTTGTTTATTATACGTAATAAATTTCTTAAACTCGAAACTATGTTTTTTTTCGTGAAACTTAAAATTGTCCTTCGTCGTCAAGGAAGCAGCAAAGATCGCGAAATCATATTCCATTGCCAAGGGTTTGCGATATTGGCGATGTATACTTAGCACTCTTTGCCGTCTCTTCGCTCTTGATTTTCTGACAGCACCCTTTATCACCACCTGCTCAGGTCTCGCCTCCTCTTTCCCAATGCTTTCGTGCTCGCGGTCGTGCTCAGTACAATGTCCGTTGTCTCCATCTCCATCAACTTTTGCTTTTGTCATGCAAGTGGTCTTCCGCACCTATCGTCTTCTGCAAAAGTTTTGGACTCTCCCATCTCGCCTTCATCTTTGTCACCTACTCTCCGACCAACCGCTGTGCCAGTTCCGCTTCCATCTTAGCTTTCACGCTGGACAATGGCACACAGCCAGCTATTTATAGAGGCTGTACTAATATTTAAATGTATTATAATGAAATTACCCCCGCTCTCTTGTCCCCTC
Source organism: Teleogryllus occipitalis (assembly GCA_011170035.1). Taxonomy (NCBI): domain Eukaryota; kingdom Metazoa; phylum Arthropoda; class Insecta; order Orthoptera; family Gryllidae; genus Teleogryllus; species Teleogryllus occipitalis. The sequence continues at coordinate 19,181 of BLKR01016410.1, read as the reverse complement.
CTTTTTTGTCCCCAAACTTCGGCGAAGGAAATTTGTTTCCCAGCCGTCTTCCGCAAGTGCAGAAAAATGAGAAGGGGGAAAAGAAAAGAGAACCCATTTGCATGAGTTGGGCCTGTCCTGGTTTTATAGGCAAAAGGTGGAATAAACAAGTTAACCGGGTGAGCAACTTAATGAAGTTAGCCGGCAAAATGAATGCAGTGTTGCGTGTAAAATTCAATAACTGGCGCACTTAATTGCGAAATGTTGCGCCGCGGCCCGGGCGCGCCACGCGCGGGGCGCGAAGGCTCGTGTATCCGAGCCTCCGTCGACGGAGCGGAGCGGGGAGGAGGGGCGAGAGAGGGGGAAGCGGGGAGGAAGACCGGGTGGGACTCTCCACAAGACACGCTTTGTCGAGCACCGGTAACCGTATCGTGTTTTGTTTCGCTCATTCGCCTGAGTTGGTTGGAGTGTTAGTATTTTTTTGTCTTTAAATCAAAAGCACGCCTGAACGAGTTGCTCGGAATCCGATCGTTAAGTGAAATTTATTTTGTTGTGAATGTTTTGTGGAGAATCTTCTCAAGAAAAAAGACATTTAAAAACTGATTTATCGTATCTGTTGATGCTCGCATTTTTGTCGATTTTGTTATTCATGGCTATATAGTGAAGAGGAAAAACGATGTATAGCTTCAGGTTAATTGCAAAGAACAATGGTCACGATTGGTGAAAGTATTTTACCGTTGAATTTGGGTTCAAATGTGACTGTATATTCCATCAACCCTGTATCTCTCTGTCTCTCTCCCTCTCCCTCGCTCGCTCGTTTGCTTGCACGCGCGCGCGCACGCGTCTAGGGTACATTTTAAAATTGAACATCTCCAGTGAAATAGGTGCGTCAGAGGTTTGCAAGTGAATAGATGAATAAGGGAAATTGGCTTTTAGAAATAGAATTCGATATGTGGAGTTACTTCAAAAAATCCCATTCTCGCTCTCCTCACACACGCGGAATATCCCGAGAACGGAGTGCAGGGAGTGGTTTCAACATGGCGACTCGCCAACGGAGGAGTCGGAGGCTGTGAGGCCTAGATCGCTCTTCGAAAACGCTTTCCTAAAAAAATGAAGACAGTAAAGCAGACGAAGGGTGACGCCCCGGTTCTTCAGATGGTTAACTTCAGCCGTCCTGCCTAGAAAACAATTTTGAGGACATAGCTTGTCTCTCGAAGTAAAGGGAAATCATTCCTGCCTCCGGGAGTGATTTTTTTGGGCTACGCAACGTACAAATGATGCCAGAAAATTTGTGCCCTTTTAGCGTGTGACTCAATTGTACACAAAACAGTCTGCGAAATCTTAGCGGGAACATAGTTGCCTCTGCAAGATCGTGGCCCAAGAAATGCTAGGGTTCGAGTCCCGATGGCAGGATTGTACACAGTAGCTTCTTAGCTGGGTGGAATTCGAAGACTGTCTGGAGAAGAATTCTAGCGACCAGCTGCCCTGATCGGTAGTTTTCCATGTTCTTTCCAGTGAATACCAGGTGAAAGCTAGAGCAATACCCCCAACAAATTGGCCACGATCTACGCGCGACATATGTCTTCATCCTTGTTCTCTCTCTCTCCTTCCTTACGCACTCAATTATATGCACTATGTTACCACCCATGACGGGCTACCTGACTGGAGTTAGAGCCTGCCCCAGCTGGAGCGGGGCCTCGATGGCGGAGATACCTGATGGGGAAACCCCATATTCCGGCTTGAAGGTCAGCACTGGATATCATGTTCCAGCTGGGAAGACACGCTGCCAGCTCTCGGAATATAACATGCCCTACACTTACAGGACTAATGATCTAGATAGTTGGCACGCCCGGACTCACTCACTGGTATTCGAAGAGCTTTAACTATCACCGAGAGCGGGCGCGTGGCGACTCCACATTGAACAACGTTGAACGACCGAGTGTTCTTCCCTTGCGATGGCTGATGGATATGGAGTGTCCTAGTAGTCTATCTACTGCAAGCGCAGAGAAAGATTTTTTATGCTGTTCAGCAATATTGAGATGTTACGTTTATTAAGCTGAAGAAGGATGCTTGTAGCGCCAGAAATGATTTTGAAAGCATTGGATAAAGTGATGGTGAAGTTGATCTAATAGCAAGAAAGCTGTTGTGTTTGCAGAGGTTTTTTGATTCAAGTTCTTCACTTATCAAAAGAAATGCTGTAAAAATGGGTTACGTTTCCCTGAATGTCGGTTATTTTGATTCACACTTTATGCCCCGACCGGTAATCGAACTCGGGATCACGTCAAGGAAAGTGAGCAATCAGCATGTAGCAGATATAATTCAGACATTTTTTTCCTTTTGGAACTATATCATTCAGGGACAAATTAACCTGCTTTTGCAGTTCTGAACTATGACGGTGTTATTTAAGGACCGAAAATCGAACCTCGTCATTTATTTCAAATGTATCGCACATCTAAGTAGGCATACGAGACATTACGCTTCTAGGAAAATAATTTGAGCTGCGGTGTTAATTGATTGAGTGATTGATTGATTACTGATTCCGGACGTGTCAACTACTGAGGTCAGTAGTCCCGTAAGTGAAGTGCATACTTTTCATCGGGCGGTGGCGGTGATCTTCCCCCACTGGACGACGCCGACCTACCGTCGACTAGCGGAGTTTTCCCACAACCAGGCATCTCCCACCAGAGTGGCACCGCCCCAGCTGGGACAACTTCTAAGGCCCCGACCGGTCTCCCGGTATGTGTGGTAGTGAAGTGCATGTAAGTGTGTGTGTGTGTGTGTGTGTGTGTGTGTGAGTTTTTAGGACAAGGAAGAGGAAGGAAAGATCGCGCGCAGCTCGTAACCCGTTGTTAGGGTACTGCTCCAGAATTCGTCTAGTGTTGATCGTAGAAATCACGAAAAACTAACGATCAGCGCAGCCGGCCGTTAGAATTCTCCTCCAGACAGCGACTGAATTCGACCTAGCTGAAAAACTAGTGTCGAATATCTTTCCGCCGTCGGGACTCGAACCTAGCTCTTGCCGGTCAGAGGAACTACAATGACATCAGCTGATGCACTGAGCCACCGCTCCTGCGGCGTTATTTGCGAGTTGGTTTCGTAAATAACAGAACGCACGCAAAGGGGAAGAGAGATTTGCCTTGGCCAATGGAGAGTTAGGAGTGTGTTGGTGATGGTCTCCTAAAAATGCGCCAGCCAGGCCAGCCAACGCTGGCGCCCCGTAGCACTCGACTCCCCTTGTGGCAACAGCCGCTCTCCGCCGCTTGAGGAGCCGCGCGCCGTTGCGAGCGGCGGACGTCGGAGTAATCAGCAGAGTGAGTGGGGGCGAGGGCGCGCCGGAGGTCAATGGCGGAAGGCGTTCCTCAGACAAAGGGGCGGCCCGCAGCCTTTGGCGCCGCGCGCTCCACCGCCCCGCCCACTTTCGGGCCATCACCGAGGCTGATGCACTGCCGCGCTCGCGACCGCGTTTGTCGGTCGCCCGTCCATCAATATCCAATTACATAATATTCCGCTCAAAGGACATGAGCGCGCGCTGATCATCGCAACGCATTGCAAAGAAACGTAATAGCGGATAATTGAATAATCGTGTGATTGAATTGGGGGCATAACAGTGTCCGTCGGGCGACGGCCGTCGCGTCCGGGGCGTTCTCACGAACGGATTTGATTTGTGCGAAACGGGTGGACGGTCCGGCACAATCGCGAGGCCATTTCGTCTCGTTCGAAGGCCGCGAAATTGGCTGGGCGGGGGCCGGGGCGGGGGCGGGAGGGCGGAGGAAATGGCCAGGGGTGGCGTAGGCGGATGCGGCGCGGGAACTGGAACACGACGAGTGCCCCATAGGGTGAGGGGCGGGGGACCATTCTGAAGGCTCTGGAACCGTTTGAGAGTGATATTGTTGCTGAGTGGACGGCTTCTGCGTTCGTTTCATATCGCTGAGGAAAATTGCGAGTACTTATGTTTTCTGTAATTGTTTTGGTTAGTTGTTTGGTTGTTAGTGATTCCGGGCGCGCCATCTAATAAGGTCATTAATCCCGTAAGTGTAGTGAATGTTTTTGGGTGGCGAGATCCAGCACCGTTTACTGTCCTCTTGCGAGGGTTTCCCCAACCTGGTGTCTCCCACCAGTCCCCACTGGTGGGAGACACCTGGTTGGGGAAACCCCCGCTAGACGACAGTAGACACCGCCCCTGCCGGGACAAGTTCTAAGGCCCCGACCGATCTCCCGGCATGTGTGGTAGTGAAGTGCATGTTAGTGTGAGTGTAAGCGGTGAGAAAAGAACTAGGAAGAGGAAGGAAAGCTCGCGCGCGGCCCGTGGCCCGCTTGTTAGGGTACTGCTCTGGCATTTACCATGAAACCACGGAAAACTGCCTATCAGTGCAGCCGGCCTTTGGAATTTTCCCCCAGGCAGCGACTGAATTGGATTTAGCTGTCAAGATAGTGTCGAAAATCTTGCCACTATCGGGAGCCGAACTTAAGTTCTCCTTGTTCCGGCCCTAGGCACTGCAGTGACATCCATTGATGCACTGAGCCACCTCTCCTTTTTTACCTTATCAATGAGACTTAGCATGTGATTGAGAAACGCTTCAATAAATATACTTGTTCGCGTTGATTTATATTTGTTGTTATGTTTCTTAAGGAAAGAATTGTATTTACTTTATCTCGTTTAAAAATGTTGCTTCTTGTTTAAAGATGTTTGAAAATATACAATAAAACAGTCAGGTGAAATTGACACACAGTTATTTAACTCCTTTGAAAGATGGTTGTAATACGCATGTATGCGTCTTATTAATTAATGTATATTCCTGTTAAATGTGTATATATTAGGGCTATGAGTTTTTAATCTTTTTCAAAATATTAATTTTCCTGGTGTTGCATTTGATGAACTTATTTAGATTTAACCTATTTTTGCTATTATTTTAGTTTATGAACAAACCTCCCGCGCCCAATATAATTTCATTTATGAGATACAGAGTAATAAAGAATTACATTTGTTTGGAATCGTTCTTCCTCAATTATCCTTTCTAATGATGTGTAATTTATTTTTAGATTGTAACATGCTGTTTCAAAGTAAACAATCCAAAGAAGCGGTAGAATCGGCTGTAAAGAAATGGACAAAGAATTTACCAACAGCTACAAAGCGCCAGTCCATTATACCAGAAATGAATGGACATAAATGAGATCATGTGCAAAATGCCTTTGTACAGATACATTGTTGGTAGATATTTGCGATTGTACGATGAACTCCAAGGGCGAGCTGACCTAATAAGAATGGTATCAGATGAATTGCTGAGTTATCAGTTCAGACAAGCCAAGTGCAAGAGTTTACTGTTTGTACTAATGAAGAAGACATTTCTGAAGAAAAAAGCACTGTTTGGGATGCATCACAATTTTGCCTCCCCCCCGTAAAACGAAAGTATGAAATCCGTCAAGCTGGTGTAAAAAGTGTCCTTGTCGACAAGAATAGCATCAAAAGTTCTTCAAAACGTGTCTGAAAACGGAATAGATGTACCTAAACCATCACAATCGAGGAATTGGCGTTGAGTGACCAAGGAAACAGGAAAGATCAAGAAACGCCTCAAAGAACTTATTGCTGAAGAGGAATTCTGCTCGCATTTTGATGGGGAGAGAGAATTGAGAACAATTGAGAACAGAGAATATCAGACAATGTCTTAATACTTCTCCGAGAACTCTGCATCTCGAAGTTTTGGCTTGTGGAAGAGGATCAGTTGAAAACATCTTTATTCAAATACAAAACCTCCTACACGAATACAGTGCATGGAAGAAGTGTTAAAATGATAATTTTTGATACCACAGCTGTCAGTACAGGGTACAAAAAATGGAGTTGCAAAACTCGTGAGAGAGTTCAGATCAAAGGGTCTAGACGCACCTCGATTTATAGGGTGTCAACGTCATATTTTCGACTTGGATCTACATCATTTGATGGATTTCCTGTTCCCAACAGAATCAAGGTCACCCAACACTATCAACTCATTGATAATGTTTAGTACAGTATGATTACTTACAAAAACGTTATTCCGGTAGAGAAAAGATACAAACACATGAAAAACAGGATGACGAGATGATTCGAGGTTTCTTTGTGAACTCTGTAAAGGATATAATTTCCACCAGACGGAGGAAAGCTGAGAGTGGCCCCTACTCAAGTGACAGTGACAGAAGTTAGCTTCCCTTCATAGTGCCATATGGAATTCTCGGGTAATCTTTGCCTAATTGCTTATTTTCTCTTCCCGAAATGGAGAGATCAGCTCAAATCTGCTTGTGAGTTCATCGCAACTGGTTGGGCAAAAGTATGGTTTTCAAATCAGTACTGTTTAAAGGACACATACAATGATCTTCAGGATGTTGTCTCCAAATTCAAGTGTCCTAAGGCTTTAAAATATTTTTCCACTCACTGGATAAAGGTCCGTGCTTGATTTGCCTCGCTCGAACACAGTGGTCAAGCGAGCTGTAAACCTGGTGGAAGAGCTGTAGAGCACTTGCAAAAGTGACATATCTTAACAGCACGTTCGTAAACAGTAATAGACCAATTTATCGCAATTTGTTTCATTTGCTCTATGTATCATTATGTATACTATATTTATTAGTAAATACAGCTAAATTACCTTTCGATGTTTCAACTTAATACAACAAGACGTTAGGCACGGGAGTTTTATTGAAAATTTAGCAACCCTAATATATACACACAAATTTGTTATTGTATATAATATGTATATACAATATATCTTGTAATATTGTTAATGAGATATAATAATATATTTATTTAAATTATCTCACCCTTTGGCTGCGCTCATGCAAAAACCTTTCATGAAAATGGGGGGGGGTGATTTAAGGAGCTGGAGAGGATGTTCTGTGCACGTTGCTGTCACAGGTCGTGAGTGCTGGGCAAGATGCTGTCATGGGTTGCTCTGAGAGCGATTAGCGTCTCGTGAAAGTACGTGTTCTGAATGTTCTTCCTCAAGCTTCAGCCACACACAGAAATTCGTGACCCGTTTTAATTGGAGAACGTGGGCGGAAAGGCAGATAAGCGTTGCGCTTCTCCCCCGAGAAACATCTGCTAGTCGAGACTTTGGTAATTTGTGACATCTCTTGTGGGTCGACGCTATCTTCATGGGAAGGCTGCTGCCACATTGGAGAACTCGTGGCATAAAGTAGAGAAGAAATAGTTTTGTAGCTTGGAAACATGATTTTCTTGATAGGAGGAATAGCATGATTATAATGTAGATTCTTGGTTGAAACCATTGAAGCAATGTGTATTTATCGATGATAAAGATCTTATAATTGAGCATGGTTTATATAGACCGCGTCCTTGCTTGAAAGAAATATATTTTTGTGTAGATTCTGTGACATATTTTTGTGACGCTGGAACTACGTTTTCTAAATCCCACTCGTTTTTGTACGCCGAACACATTACATAACAATAATTACCAATTTAGTTTATGTTTAATACTTTTAGCCTAGAAAACTTGTTGAGTGTAAATGTTTCCCCATTTGTAACTATTTAGATTAATTTTAAATTTTAGATGGCATCGTATCAAAGCGTTTTTAGGAAAATCATTTTGTTAGGTAGCTCTTTGATGTTTTTGTTGGTGGTTTATCGTTTTAACAATGATACTTTTATAAATAGATATAATTTAATTATTATTAATACCTTGAGTTTATAGTACTTTATAAACAATGTCTACAAATCTAACCAATAAAACCTTTCTTTTTCCTGAAGGTCATATTATATTGATTTAAATATCAATTAAATACAAAAGCAATGCAGCAGTCACGTATACTTATTTATCCGAGGTTGTGATGAAGCACTTTGCATTCCTAGCTTTGCAAGGACATTTACACTATGGAAATCTCCGATGACGTTTGCATTAGTGCCTTTATGCCTTTAAGTACAAATTAGTGAACTTTTCTATAGAGAAATTGTTATTTTAACGATGTATTTAATTCTAAACTAAGTGACGACGACAGTTACAATAAAAACGGCTCCTACTGAAGAATGAATATAAAAAACTCCATCTATTGTTTGCTTCCACAATGTGGCATGTTATTTTGAGCACTGCTCTGTAGCGTTTATAAAATCGAACCTGCCTGCATATGATGCGCTGAATTTATTACACAGAAAGCAACAGATCCAGGTATGAGATTTGTGGCTTTTCGACTTTTGCTGCCGGTGACGTTCTGTGTCTATCGAAATGTGCCTGTAGGTATTGTGTTGTACATCCTATTGAAAAAAGAATGCAAGCGATTCTTCGAATCCATTTGTAATATATCCTTCAATAGGAAGAATGAAGAAACGAACTGTCATTGCTTGACCCTAAATTCTGCTCTGCAATGCAGCCGACAGATGGAGCAATTTTAAGATAGTCATACGACCGACTAATACGTCCTCCTAATCAAATATGTGTGACTATTCCGAATCAGTTGCGAAACTTATAAGTTTAGGGACGTTGGAAACATTGATTTCAATCTGACGAAGTGAAAAAATAGAGGAGGAGGAGGAGGGAGGTGACAAGGTGAGGAGGGAATAGAGAGGAGGGAGAAAGAGTGAGAAGAGGAATTGCAGGCAGATATCGTACAGAACAGGAAAGAAAATATATTATTTTGTAGAAGGTCCAAGGGAAGCTTTGATAGTATAATGGTGACGATGCGAATTCGCAGGAATGATGGAAATGCGATCTGAAACAGGGGGTAAGGGGATGTGAAGAAAGGGTAAAAGTAAAGTTCAGGGCATTTTCTTCGTCAATCTGAAGAACAATCCGAAAATATCATTGAAAAAAGTGGATGTGAATAGTTTCTAACAAATGTGTTGCGGAGAGAAGACACTGAACGCGAAGTAATTGAAACAGGAAAGCATCGAATACGAATTGGCGGGAGGAGGTGAGTGTGGGGGAAAGGAGGGAGGGTTCCATGAACACAAGGAAATATTACAATCTGAAGATGCCAAATGCGCTGGTTCATGTCCTTTGAAATGTAGTTTTCTGTTCAAAGTACTTGGTTTACTCTACTCCTGAGAAAAAGCTGACGTTCAAGTTTGTTTTAAAAATCGTTTTTATTATCCTTGTTCGACATTATTATATCTTTCAAGGATTTTTATGTTACATAGTATATACAATTTTTAAACTACATTTCAATCATACAGTACAATGTTTGGAGACAATAATATTGACAATATAAGACAATAACTAACAACTAAGGATACCCAGGAAGGGTCCTTCAGAAAAATGCATACAATATTTGAATTAAAAACATAAATATTGAATTTAGAAATGATGGAACTTTCTTTACAGGTAATTAAGGAGGATGTAGTGGGTCTTTAGAATATCTTGATTTTATTCGTGGAAAAAGATTGACTGATTTACCTAGAGTGTACAAAGGAGTGGCTGAGAAGGATGAAAGAGAAGAGTAGAAATTGGAAGAAAGTTTTAAAATTCAAGTTTTCCGAGGTTCTATAGATACATGTTTTAAAAGCTCCATGGTATTTCAGAAATGATAAAATTTTAAAAGAATTCTTAAAAATTTATTTTGCAGTACTTCCCGTTTTTGAAGGTTGCTTTTAGCGGAATTTCTCCAAATTGGGCAGGCGTAGCTCAGTAAATGATGTATTTATAATTTATTTAATATGTATGTATTGTAATGTATTTATGTATTTATGTATGTATTTATGTATGTATTTATGTATAATGTATTTAAATATTATTAATGCTACTGATAATTATGATTTTCTATTTATGAATGGATAGAATTTTAATATTTTTATGTGTGTTATTAGCTATTGATGTTATGTGGTTTTTCCAGGTTAATTTGGTATCTATTTGAAGTCAAAGATTTTTACCAGGAGTGTCATTTGGAAGCCATTTAACTGCATGGTTATTAATTTTTAAGGGATAAGTAGGAAGAATCCGTTTTAAGGAGAAAATTTTAGCTTGAGATTTTTGGTGATTTATTTTTATTTGCCAATCATTGAACCAAGACATGAGGAGATTTAGGTCATCTTGGAGATTGTCTCTACATAAAAGAAGACTGACGTTCAAGTGATCTGATGTTCAAGTGAGCTGACGTTCAAGTGATCGGAAGTTGCTACGTAGTACATTCACAGAGCTGTCAAAGCAAATTGGAACTAGATGTAAACTTTCTTGCGGTCGTTAATGCAGGTGGAAGTCGGAGTATATGTTGAGTGAGTTATTGGTACATTCATGACCAAATTATTGGATTTCAACCATATTATTAGAATGCAATGCAATGCGCGCAAGTGAATGAGAAATTGAATTGGCTTGTGATTTCCGATATTACTTTTCTGCGAATCCAGAACAGGCGGGAAACCGTCCATTGTTAGAAATTGTGGAAACGGATATATCGGAGCAGAAAAAGCAAATCTCTGGTATTAAGCGCGAGTAATTCGCTAATGTGTTTACTAGACTGCAATAGAGATTTATCTGGCAATCTGATCAAACACTGTGAAATTATTTTGATATTCCATACTAATATAACTGTTACAAGCAAATTTATATTTGATAAGTCATCCAACCCATGTAACAATTAACATGTCACAGTATCATTTATGTCGTACTCATTTAAATTAAAAGGAAAGGAATGGAGATAACCATTTTATAGGTGGTAAACTGTCCATTAACGAAAGAGCTCATGTGCGTTCTCAAATAAATGCCCAAGCACAAAGTGGTACTCGATCACAGATCCATTTGAAGTAATGGACTGCATTTTTCCCAACGTAACCTTCTCAACTCTCTAGATAGGTGAAATTAATACTTAGTAATTAATGAAGACGTTCCTCTATTTTATCAGTGAAGACTAATCTCCTAACGACTTAAATATTCTGCGATTCCATCACAATACACATATCCATTTATCTTTTCATTTATTAATTTGGGAACCGTGTCGTAGCTCATCTTTTCACTTCGTATGTTTGATCGTTTCTTTGTCAGGACAAGTGAAACAGAACTGTTGGGAAGAATAAAATATTGACGAATTCGAACAAACTGTTGGGGGATGATAGTATCTTCTCAACATTTCAACCTGTCCATTGTTCGGTTTACGGGGCTGGTATCCGTTTCACGTATTGAGAAGTGAATAGATTGCGACGAAATGTTTTATTGCTGCGCTCTTCCTGCGCCCTGGCGAGAGGTCCGCGAGTCTCCGACGCGACCTCGTCGGGTGGGAGCTTCGGAGACTTTTCGCTCGCCGAGCGCGGGAGAGGGACAGCGGGAATAAATATTTCCTTTCTTCAGACTCGCTGCTGCCGCTCGTTCTGTTGTGCTCCGAAAGGGCGAAGATACTGCAGATGAAATTCCTCGACATTCTTTCGCTTCTCTTTTGTAAGACACTTGAGTCACTTCTAGTCTGCGCATTCCGCAACTTTCGCTGTAAAGAACTGAAACGGTACACTGTTGGACGCTTTCGTTTTTGAAGATAGAGTGCTCGCTCAGCGGTATTTCTGAGATCCCCACCCAACACTTTGAAGAAAGAAGAAAAGTATGAAAAAAATGTAACAATAAAATTCTTAACAAAAGTAGTTTCGAAATATTGCGAGGCGCAAGACGGTTTCTTTTTGATTGCTGCTTATTGCTTTAATTCAACCAAAATAAAAGCGAATATCAAACACCCTTTTAAACCTCCTTGTAGTTAACATTAGTTTTTTATAATGTAGAGCATTACTAGAGCTGAAAATTTGCCTTCAAGAGAAATGCTCGTTTTGCAGAAATCATTCATGTGACACACGAGAAGAAAGTTTAACATGATTGTTATTACTTAAGTGATAATGATTTTGTGATACTTCAGGTTTAATATTAATAGCTGTTGTGGATGCCCATAACATCGTGGGTGGCGGTAAATATTACGATAACCGGAATCGATACCGACACATATAATCGGAAATAAACATTATTCTTTAGAATTCGCTCATCATAAAATGCCTGTATAAATTGTGCATCATTTGCATAATGCATTATCTTAGTTTTATTTCAACAACGATTCAAAGATTTCTTTCTCTTTGGTCTATTTCCGATTTTGTTACTAGTAGGTCGGCCCCTTTGAGTTCTCTTCCTATTTGCGAGCGAATGCGTCCACGCATTTGTGCGTCTGTCCACACCGCAATTCCCATTATTGAATAAATTCTTGGAGATTTAAAAGGGAAAGGAATCCGCGCTCCTTGAGGAGGGAACCACAATTGTGGCGGCGAGAGGGAAATCTTTTTTTCTTCTGACGGGCCATTGCCGACTCCATTATGAGTCGCCGGCAAACAAGCCCCCAGGGAGGGGACGTTGCACACTGGGCTGAAACGGTCGCAAGGCACACAAAAAAGAATAGAAAAAGAGAAAAAGAAACAAAAAGGAAACAAATGCATGTTTCAAAAACACAGATAAAAAATTCATGATTTTAGAAATAAGGTGGTTTATAATTATACAAATTAGTGTACTCCACCCTACGAATTGGTCCTAGAATAGGCAACAATAAATCGACAAAAGAAGTATTGCGTTTTTTTTTCCAAAAACCTAATGAAAGAGACACCGCGAAACTCATGAAACGGAACACATTAATTAATGCTCTAGTTTGTCTTATATATTCACGGTAAATGTTTTTGCTTGTCAAATTAATCCGATTTTTTGAAATCTCAGAAACTTAGTAATGAGAGTTATCAAATTCATTTAGGGCCCGAATTCTTTTTAAATAAGCATAATTTAAGTGAATACAGTTCTCAGACATTTATTTTTAATTTTCAAAATACTTAAAAATGAATAAGAATGGATAAAAACAAAAATAAATCAAACCAAGAGCAGAGGGGATCATTAATAAATTATACATCTCATTATATTTTTATTGGATGCTTGTTCACCTACAGTATACTTTGATTTTAATTAGTATTTGTTGATAGTTTTGATAATAGAGATTTATTAGAAGCCCTTTACGAGGCGAAAGATAGTTGATGGCAGACCACCAATGTCCCATCGCGCCATGCCCGTTTTATGCTGTGCTTGTGCGGCTTTGTCCCACTGCGAGCGCCGCTTGACTGCGTAGTAGAGGCGGGGGCGGGGCGCGCCTCAGGCCTTCCGGCGAGGAGGGCAAGGGAGGAAGGGCGGGGCTGCGGATGTACCGTCCTTCCCCCGTGACGAAACGACGGGCTGGGCTGCGAAGGGCCAAAGTGCCGCCGGCGCGGCGCGGCGGGGCGTCGCCGTCTCGCCCTTCTTAACGACGCGTGGCGAGCGCTGGGCGGGCGCTGGGGTGGGCGACGCTATAGGTGGGCGACGGGTGGACGCGGGGCGGACCCAGAGTAGGGGTGGGTGTGGGGCGAGCGAGGATGCGGGGCGGGGGCGGGTGTTTTTTTGGGGCGGGTGCGGGGGCGGGCGAGGTGCGGGGGCGGGCGAGGTGCGGGGGCGGGCGAGGTGCGGGGGCGGGCGAGGTGCGGGGGCGGGCGAGGTGCGGGGGCGGGCGAGGTGCGGGGCGAGTTCTGTTAATTAGGTGCTTTTTTATTTCGGAACAAATATATTCATTTTTGAACAAATATATTCATTTCTTTTGTAAAAAATGAACAATTTACATGTATCTGGAGTATTTCTATGCTTCTGATTTGCCAATTTTGGCTTCAAATAATTTTTTCTAACCAATTTTTGAGTGCTTATTGCGGGTCAGTCATTCGGAATATCCACGTAGTTTATTAGACAAAATATGCTTTGTCTTCAGCGCTTATTTTCGAAGTTTCGACGTTTCTTCTCTAGACACTCTGTAGAATTTCTTAGAACCAGAGGAAAATGAAGCGTCAAAATATAATTTTGAAATAATTAATTCATGCTGTAAGTTTAATACTTTGTCACTTTTTAAAACCTCAGTGACTTTTCATCTCTGCAATTCAAAGTCTTTTTTATTTATTTGAAGGTGCTTCGATGGTAAGAAATCCTTGCTTGCCAGCGTCGACAGAGGCTAGAGTGCAATGTTCAGAACACCCGCCGCACTCTCAACTCGCACCGGAGCAACTTGGCAGTTGCGCAGGTGTGGCGGCCGCTCGGCGCTGCGGTCGCCGCCGGTGGACCCCGTACGGAGGCTGTGGCTTTGGAAGTTCGGGGCGGCGACGTGTGTGAGGGCAGGCGTCGATTCAAGAATACACAAGGGCAGGTTAAGCGCTACCAGCAGGGAAGGACAAGTGAATGTTATGGGAAAAGCTTAATTTGCGGTAATTGTAAATTATTTTCTACAAAATACTAATATATAAAGTATACAATTTTGACACTTTAATTATATAATCGTAGTTTTTGTTATTGTTTTAATTCATGTTTGACCAGCATACCTTTAGGAGCCAAGTACGATTATTGGATGAAGTACATTATTTTTGTTATTTAATGTGGAAAGCCACATCGGGTTAATGCCAATTACACAGTGAGTTAAATAACTGACGCGAGAGTTTAGCCTTTCGCGGTGTACATTGTGTTTGCCAATTTTGAAATGTACCCTCTCCCTCAGAAAAAATGTCGTTCAAAATTCTATCTTCCACACCGCGCCGACAAACTTGGACACCCCTCGGCCTGGGGGAGGGCAGGGGGAGGGACGCGTTGACCAATCGCTAGCAGGTAGAACCACAGTTGTCTGTGATTGGTGCAACATCCCAAGGGGCAGAAAGAACGCTGTCTCAGGGGGAGGGGGCTAGTTCGTTTACGTACGAGACGGAAATATCATATTTCCCTGCCGAAGGAGGTAGTTTGCCTGCGCGTACGCCACGACGAAAAAAATATTTCTAAGCGGGGTTTTCCGTCCAGAATGATTGTCTATAGACCAGTAAATATTTATCATTTTAGCAACAATTATTCTAACTTTTAGTAATCGATTTGTAACTCCTGACAAAATGCTATTTTGAGATATTCATATCAGACACAATTTGCGGAGCCTTCCCGGCCGTTCTAACGCATATTTCGAATTTGTTTATAAAATTATAAATTGTTGCAAAATTGTTAATTCGCTGTTTTTGGTTCTGGGACATCGGGAGACTCTCCCCCTTTAGATTTGCAAAATTTGGAAATTGTTTATAAATTTGCAATTGTTGCAAATTTTTTTATTGTCTAATCTGAATGGCGTTTAAATGTGATGCAAAATTCCGGAATCCGTTCGGTGCTATTATATCTCGTTCTCGAGATATATGTAATTGTTTATAAGAAATTAACATCTTAGTAGACCCCATTTTTTCCGCTTAATTCATTCGCGCTAGCAGAATAGCGTGGGATGGGCCTACTGAAAAAACAGTTCTCCAATGCCGCGCTTTTGCCTGCCACATACGCTTAAAATGCACTTGCTTGTAAACAAATTCTGTGGCCAATTTAATTATGATAAATTCGTATTTTTACGGCGAGTATGAGCATAACTTTTATTTGGTTTTTATATTCTCTTTTAAGTCCTGCAATTTGCAAGTCGATATATTTATCAAATAGGAAAGAAATTGATTATAAAAAATATTTTTCAAGGTGCATTACGCCCAAACAATTGTTTCTGTTTTTCTATCAAAGGGGTGTTGAGCAACCGAATAACTGTATTATTAATTTTTTTAAGTCCCCTGTTAACACCGAGAGTCAGAAACTATTTGTTCCTCTTGTTTAACCATTACCATTAAAAAATAGGGAAACATATTGCTTAGCTGTTTGCTATAAACTGCACTGGATTGGATGAAGGTAGTGTTAAGGTTTTCAAATACAGAAATATTCAATATTGTGTTTTGAAAGATCACATGAGTAGAATCACACATCACAATATTTACACAAGTATAGAAATTTCTAAATAAACGTATATAAACTTTAAGTTAATACTTTCAATTCAATTTATCATTCCTTTCTAAAACTGTTAATTTGATGATTTCATTGTATAATATAATATTCAAATCAGAGCTTTATGTGCTAAATCTACGCATTGTTAATACATATTTTTAAACAACATTAATATATTTAATATACATTTAAAAGGTTTTTAGATTGGCGAACGTTTCACTGAAATTTCATGAATTCCTAAATGCTTGAAAATAAATACTTGTAAAATTAAATACTTGTAGAGTGTGAAAATATAACAAACTCACGTATTTGGTAAAACGAGTTGATATTACTAAAAGAAAGCAAAACAGATGTTATAACAATTCAAGGAGATTTAGCTTTTGTTTACAGTTTAGTAAATATCAATGCTCTAGCATTTCCCAGTGAAAATACATAGAACGAACTTGGTGGTCAAGTGATATGACCTTCCCAACACAGACTACATTTCAGTATCGTCAGAGTTCGAAGGTGGTTTGTTGGCCGCCATTCTACGAATCTATCAAAACCTTGAATTTTGCACGACCATCTGTACAGCGAGAACGTAGCGGTTTATTAAACGGAAACGGGCCATTCGAGGTATCTAATGTGCACTCTTTGAAAACGTTTAACCATTATAAACTATCCCTAAGAAAAATATCAAATAAACAATGTTAAAGGTCACCAGCTTAACATTGCCTTTACTATTTGAATGTTTTCAACATCCCCAACACCAACAGAAAACCCATGTTTTTACAGGTTATTATAAAACCAATTCAATAAATATAAGCATTTATTCACGTTATTATTTTTAAAACACTCAAATATCTACGATGTTATTTGATTCATGTCTTCATCGAAGATCTGAGATTAAAAAACTGATAAGCAGAGAAAATTAAAGTAATTTTGAGTGATTGATGAAGTTGAATGATCAAACGAAAAACAATGTTTCTTGCTTCATAGAATGCTATCGTGTTTAACAGGCATGTAATTACATGTGATACCTATATTTAAACATCCAAACTAGTGAAAATTTTCAAAATTAAAATCATCAATAAAACGTTGATTCATCAGCAAGGATTATATTATTAAATACTTTTTTGAGATTCATGTGCTCCTGTGTGAATAACGTAGTAAACGTGATTCGTATGATCCAGTTGCTCAGAATAATGCAAAACCTGCTAGACACGTACACTAAACATAATAGTTGTCAAATAGTTATTTACGACATGAGTATCATAAGATATCTTATTACAATACGAAATTGGAGAATTATCAAACAAGACTCTTTAGCCGAAATTGTTAACCAATTGAATATTGTAATATAATGTTACCATTTGAATATCATGAAAAGTAAGACGCAATTTGTCAAAATTCATGTGAACTATAATTTTTCTTTAAATTTTACTCCTTATCCTGCGAAAGATGTGTGACAGTACTTATGTTAACAATTATACTGCCATGGGTTTAATTAATTAGTTTTCAGTACGCAAATTATTGTTTTTGGTTTTAAAGAAGCATGGATATACAGAGTATCGGGGAACGAAACGTCGAAAGTTTGAAAAAGCTGTTTAAACAATTTTAATCATACTTTGTCTAATAAACTACATAGATATTTTGAATGGCTGAGCTGCAATAAACACGCAAATTTTGGTTTGAAAATATGATTTCTACGCAAAACTTTGCATTCTAGAATCATGTAAACAGACCAGAAACATGTAACATGTTTATTATTAACAATATAAATTAATTTATTAGTTCAGAAAAAAATTAACCGAGAAATAAAAAAGCAGTCGAACGGTGAAAATTGGGTGCTTTTTATTTCTAGGTAAATTTTTCTTTCTGATCAAATGTATTCATTTATTTTGTTAATCATAAACAATTTAGATATTAATGAAGTGTTTATATGCTTCTACAACGCAAATAGTTGCCTAGGAAACATATATCCAAACCAACTTTTGAATGTTTATTGCGGCTTAGCCATTTGGAATATCCGTGTAGTTTATTAGACAAAATAAGCATAAAATTGTCTTAACAGCTATTTTTCGAAGATTCGACATTTCTTCCCCGAATATCCTGTATATAAATGGCTTGATTTCTGTTGGTACGTGACGGAACGGCGTTCCGGTTCTTTGGAAATAATTATGAAATTACATTATATATAAGTAGCTATTGCTATTATATTAATAATTAATTTGAGGCGCGTTTCGGGGCCTAAGAATTTAAAAATAAGGGATATATGTATCATAATAACTCTTATGACGACACTGTTCTCAGTTACGTCAAGTTTTAATTTAGAGAATCAAAGTGAATGGTCTAAGTTTACTCACCTAAATAAAGTTTATCTTACTATACATACTATTTAGAAAGTGTTTTATGTTCAAAACAAGTGTTGCCTCAACAGCATATATTTTCACGTATTATTCGTAATTGTTATGCAATATTCAATACGGACTATGTGAACCTGCAAAAAAGAAACAACAAAAAAAGACCTACTGCAGCAGAAAATATTTTCTACTCGTCGGGATTCGAACTCGGGTCTTTAAAGTTAACTCACCTGACACGGTTCGCCCTCCCCACCAGGTACACGACAAGACTACTTCCTTTCCGATGCGAAAAGAAAGTGAAGCATTTGCAGTTTTAAAAAAAAACAGGGTGTTCAATTTATCTTAATACAAGATCTATTTTTAAAAAGATATTTCATTAAACAAAAATCTCTAGCGTTCAGATTGTTTTTCGACAATGTTATAAAGATCAGCCGGGGCTAATATTATACAGTAGAAAATTGGGGTTAATGTATTACACTTTAAGAGTTGTTATTTATTTATGTCCAAAATTAACAAGAAAATGACAAATGATAGGAAATATATTCTATTATAATGACCATATAGCAAACACTCAGAATGTAACAATATTTGGGAGGAAAAAAATCAAAACTACAATGCCTAATTTTTCCAGTCAAAAACTTTACCACCGTGATATAAATCTTTTGATGTTACTTCGTTATTTTTTATGACACGATATTTTTGAAAATAGGTTATCATTAAGAAAGAATTAATATTCTTTTCTGCGTTACATAATGCAATAATAATAACCGTGTCATGATATATACAGCCTCAAATTTGTGGGGCTAATATGATACAACATAAGAGGCTAATGTAATACAATACGGGTGTCGGGACTATATTGATACACTAAAAATTAACACGCAGACAACTGGAAGGGATTTTTTTATGTTTAATATTACATCAAAGGCGCTAAAATTCCGATTTGATGTTGATAAACTATCCAAGTGTTTATCTGAGAAAGAAAGACCAGGCGACAATTCATATAGATTTCCTCGTTCTCCTCCCTACCCAGTACATGGTGATTCACTTATGATTATCAATTGGCGGAAGCTTCTGCTGTTGCAGTGCAGTTACT
>BLKR01016409.1:0-28614 GCA_011170035.1 Teleogryllus occipitalis | reverse complement strand
TGAGAAATTAATTTTTATCATATTTTAATTTGTTAATTATTTTTAAAGTAACCTTACTCAATATAATTAGGTATAATACAACAACAACAACAACAACAACAACAACAATAATAATAATAATAATAATAATAATAATAATAATAATAATAATAATAATAATAATAATAATAATAATAATAATAATAATAATAATAATAAACATTTGTTCTGCGAATCTGAATTTATAATTTATTAATATTTCTTTAAAACAAAAAAGTATAAAACACATTTCTGGAGCATATGTATCTTGTTATAATACTAAAACAATCAAAGTTTACTATTAAATTTACCTCAATGTATATTTTAATTGGAAAGTTTTTTTCTCTTTTAAACAATATACGAAGGAATCGTCGTTCTTGACCATTCAATTTTCTTTCCACGCCAAACAAGCAGGCACGTTCCTTTCTCTTTGAACTCGGCAGTCATCTGCTCTCCTCCTCAGGGTGGCGTTAGTGGGAGAGGGGATTAAGTGTACTTCCCGTCAGTTTACCTGCTTTTTTAAATTTGTTCGTCGCGCCTTCGTCATGACGCAACGCGTCTCATAACCCCCATTGGGCGTTGAGCGCATATTACTGGGAATAATCATCCGTTACTTTTTATAGCGTCATTATCAACCTCTATTACTTTTTATACAGTCAGTAAGGCCTCATTCACAATGCAAACTTAAACGTAACGTAAGCCGTAAACTTTTGCAGTAAACTTTTCACGTAGAAACGATCATTCACAATGGCAAACGTAAGCTGCAACGTAGGTTTTGCCTCAACCAATCAGAATTCAACATATTGATCGATTCGTTTCTAGCATTTTTGTCGACTCTCCTGTCGATTTCGCCTTTTGCATTTGCATTATCGAGGGTCACAATTTTGTTTGCCATTTCGAACCAACACTTCGCAACTCGTACTAAAACTCCACAAACTTCTCTGCTCTACCTTTCGACTATACACACCAATACACACGCATAAACAAGAATCGATCTGGAGTCGACCTTCCTTCTCGCGGATTTCGTTGCGCATTTGTTTTTTTTCATGCTGCTCTCTGATTGGTCTTCGGTAGAATTTCGACGTAAACTTAAACGTAGAAGCTTGGAGCTTGCGAGCTCTTAAGTTTACGTCTTACGTCTACGTTTACGTCAAGGCATTGTGAATGATCTCGCTTTATAACCCACTTCTAGGTTTTGCGGCTACGTTACGGTTACGTTTAAGTTTGCATTGTGAATGAGGCCTAAGTCTTTAGTCCGTAAGCCGTCAAGAGGACCGACAGGTAGCATCTCCACCTACGCGCCTCTCTCTTGTGCGCTCCTGCGTCACTACCCAGCGGCCAGAATTTGGAAGGAAATAGGATAGGGGTAGGGTTTAGGACACTTCACATGGGTTGGACTAGCCCTGTGAAGCAACTGAACTCGTTTTGTTGAAACAAATTTCACATGAGATTGTCCGGGAATCGACGGGAATCGAACCCGGACCTCCTTGGTAAAAGGCGAGCGACTTCGCTCTTGCACCACGAGACAGCCCCACCATTTTGAGCATTGGCAGAAATAAAAACCAAACAGATGGAAATTGAACGTTGATAAAGAGTTGTAGTTTCAAATATTGAACTCAGATTTGAACAATTGTTGATTAAGAAACAAGTTCATCCTTCCCATTAGTTTTTAGAAGAATTTTATCATAAAATGAAAAGTTGAATAAAATGTGTTGTGATATTTTAATGCCTAATTAGAATGGAGAAATAAAATAGCCTGAAAAAACTGTGTACATCTATTGAAGAAATAAAATTCGCAAATTATATTACACAATGTCAAGCAACAATGAAAAAGTTGAGATCTTTGGGGATCGTGGCAGTCAATGGGTTAACGAGAGGGGAATACAAGTCCTCTGAGAGCTTCCTGAAACTTGGTATTTCAAAACACGCGCCGTTCGGTAGCTGCGGTTGATAGTTAGCCGCCAATGCCCTTTGTGAAAGCCAGCCGGAGCACACTCGCGAAATGCGAATGAGGAAAGGGCATCTAACATAATAATCTAATAAATACTCACAAATTTTTAGAATTTGTAGAAACTTTTATATGAGGAAAAAAATTAAAGAGTATAGGGGTGTTCACAAGACGTCTTAGGATTTAAGAGTGCATTGTTGCCGAACAATCAGTTAGAAAATTTTAATATTGTACCTGGACAAGGTAGCCATCATGGACAACAGTAACGCAAAATAATTTCAAGTTTGAAGGAGTCATGTCATAAAATCTACTTTTTGCATGGAATGACCCAAGTAGGACACGCCAATTACTATTATTGACTGGTTTTAACACTTAACTTTTGTAGTCGTTCTAGTTGGCTATTCACTTGACATTTAATTACGAAAAGCAGAGATCTAGCTTTGATGAAGTTGGTGTTACCCTCGTACCGGAATTTTGCAATTGTCTTATTTTACTAACGTTGAATCACAATTTTGTAGTGTGGACCAACTTAATTGGTCATATGTCTGTAAGTTTACTGTTGGTGACGTTGCATTCGAATCCACTACGAAATCAATTTTTCCTTGACGGATTTTTAACTTAACGAAAATACTTTTTGTTTGGACTTCCGGTAATTCACAGCAGTAGCGTGCATTCCAGGTAAGCTAGGTATGCTGCGCCTACCCTGGAGAAAAGACAGTTAAATGTAATTATTATATTTTGAAATCACCACTTACGCTATAGAGAATTAAGCTTAGTTTGTAAAATTCTGCCAAGTAAGGGTACACTGGCTTGCGTAGGCGCGCGGCCCTTCATTGAGCATACACAGCTGTTGCTGACAAAGACAGAAAGCGGTTGATAGAGACGGAGGTAGTAGGCGCCGCAACCCGGCCCGAACTGAGCATAACGTTGTTCTCCATCTAAATACATTAGGCAGTTCGCGCATGCGCTCATGACTTTCTAGAAGCTCCAATTGGTTGAATGCAGCACGCGGGTAAGCGCCGCCACCCGAGCCCACTGCCGCGGCACGCCGCCCAGGCTGGCTCAGAATTCATCTTGCAGATGTGTTCGCATGTGTACGAGCTGGCACACTGGTATAAGCGCCGCCTGCCACCTAATGCCACGGTCTTCTTCTTGTGGATTTATTTGATCTGTGCGTGGTATTCACACTGTGCATATTATTTTTGAGGGACTGTTATTTTTGTGTGCACTGTCTTTTTGTGCTACATAAGGGTATAATACTGTGCTATGGCAGAAAATATATTAATAATTGAGGATATTAAAAAAATATATTCAGTTGTACTTTTGTGGAGAAAAGTGAATTATTCGTATAGGGAGGCCTGTTCCAGAACATGTCTTTAGTCAGTTCTTTGCGCAAAGAAAAGGGAAGGGAGCATTTCCGCTACTTTAACAACTCAAAATATGAAAACACCTGTTGGTTAATAGGAAACAAGAAACTAATAATTTATCTTGCTGGGCCATGATCAGTGTTTTCCCTTGTTCGTAATGTGAGGAATAAAAAACGCTATAAGAATTTGCAGTCTCTTAAAAACAATCACCAAAATGATCGATAACAGAGTTAGTTGTATGCATTTATTCAGCTGGCCAGTTTTGCAGTGTCAGCATTGAAACTTAAATTGATCAGATGTAACGCAACATAATTACACAGAACGAATAGTTATATTAAAATACCTGATTAACGCGACAATTTTTTTTCAATGCAGGAATTACCTTTCGGAAGGCATCGTAAAAATGAGCTGGTTAGCAAAGGCTGCGTTGATTGAACTTCTAAATTTGTTGAGTATGTTACGACCTTACAACAATACTTAAAATTTGCCAAAACATATAAAAGGCACAGAATTCAAAATGATTTGCCATTACTTTTTGCAATTAGTAATTTCTTGAGTAAATCTATTAAAGAAAACATTTCCATGGCCCAGCATGTTGAAATTGTTTTAGATGAAATATAAATATAGATAAATAAAGATAAAATAGTCATTGATCAGATGCTACATCGTGAGAAAGAGGGCAGTACGAAGGAAGCTTCTTCAGAGTCATGAGTGTTGCCAAAGGAGCACGAATAATAGTGTCTCTTATACGGGATGCAACGTTCATTACGTTCCGAAAGATAAACGAGTATTTACGACGTGTGAAGTGTTCAAAAGGCAGAGGTTGATAATTGACTTTCGGTTCACTGAAAATTGTGGGCGCGTATGGGGAGGACTAGCGTTATTCCAAAAACGTAATAATAATAATAATAATAATAATAATAATAATAATAATAATAATAATAATAATAATAATAATAATAATAATATCTTTTTGATATTATTTAATTTAAAACATAGAGAACTGAATAAATTTTCGTTTTTTCTTCCAAATCACATTCTTGCTATTTACAGAGCTTACCCAGTCGAATTGGTCACCGCACGCCCCTGATTCACAGTTACTTTTACTGTGTTACTGTGTTTTCCCGCATTTATTGCATATTGCTTCGCGGTAAATAAATTGATTTCTATATGAGATACGTAACAAGCTTTGTAAGATCTTTTTTATTTACTACTTGATTTTCTTCGCATTTTTCAGCAGTTCAGCCGAGGTGCCTGTGCACACCACCACCTATAACCGATGCATAGCAGCTTTTGAATGACCAGCAAAATGAGGTGGTAAAAAATCGTATATGAAAAGCGATAATTTTTTAGATATATCGCCCTGATTCCAGTATACCTGATATATTATTAACCGCTATTAGTGTTAATTTCGTGTGTGGAATATTCACCATAATGCTTTCTGTGGTACTTGGTGACAAAAAAGTGGCTGTGGCTAGGTCCAAAGCACTTGTAGACTCTGGAAACGACATTGTTCTTCTCCTCTCAACAGTTCACCAATCTCACCCTGCGTCTCAAGTTTGGGAGGAGGATGTTTGTTTTCTTTTCGTTTAGTTCCACTGTGGCTATCTTCTTCCTTCAGCTTTTTGGGACTACAGTCGAGAATTTCATCTATACTGGCTCTCTCGAACTTTGTGATCAGTGCAGGCGTTTCCCCCAAGGGTCTTCTTCAGACCATTGCCGACGTTTTCTGGGCACTCTGTTTTCACATCCGATTTTATGAGGACACGTAAAAGCATGTTAAAGATAAAAAAGACTTCGATTCATTTTTTTCAGCCTTGAATAATAAATTGTGGAGCACCGTAAGTATCAATACTAGGACGTTAAAGGATCTCTTAAAGGGTTAGTGTGGCAAAACCACACCTTCGTATTTCGTGATACCGCTGTTTCAAATTTGATACGAACTATTATTTCAGTTGTATTTTCTGAAGTTGACATGTGTAATAAAAATAATTGTTCACAATAAATACGTAAATCTAGTTGTCATGATTCAATAATATAAATCTCAAATATTTTATTTGGCCTTTTCTATTGAACATCCTACACCAGATTTCAGCGCGTAGTACTCAACACTCGATTCACGTAGGTGTACGTCAAAAGGATGTTCTATTGCAACAGTCGTATATTTAAAGCTACCATTACCCCAACATTGATTTGAGAAGCGAACGTTGTTCTTCACGACTATAGAACCCGATTGAGAATCATCAGTTGATGCTCAATGCCATTAGGGTTACGTGATGGTCAGTGATAAATTCATTAACCATCACGTTAAGCTTCTTACGGCAGCAAACGTGCTAGGATGCATCGTTTCCAAGCTATGCGCGTATATACGCAGTATTACAATAATTTGTTGTTGTTTTTTGTCATAATCTGCAAATCTCCATTTTTTCGTCTTAACTCTGATACAGGACTGCGGAGTAAATCCCTAACCAACAGTAGCACAGGGTTTTGTGTCCATGGTTTTTTACAGTGGCTATCGGCGGATTGCGAATTAGGAGGGGCGGCATATGTGACAGAATAATCGCATTTTTTCACTTGAGAATATTTCTTGAGCCAGGGCAAACTACGACCATTTTGCAAACAAAGGGATTTAAACCATTGTCTTCTTCAGAACGGAAGTTTTTTGTTTTTTTAATTTTGGCAGAAAAACAACTAATATATGAAATCAGATGAAAGGAATCATATTCTTAGCTTAGTTAACAGACGAAGACTCTGCCGAACGAAACGAAACCGAACGACGCTGCTCCGACCCAACTCCCGATACCCCTATTCCACCTCATGTTTCCATTGCTTAGCATCCACCAGCTGTAGAGATGTCCAGAATGACGTCACGTTTGGCGGAAAAGTGTTGGGTGGCAATCTCTGCTGTGCACGTAAGCGATTCTTAGAGAGTTACTACGTTTTTGGCTGCATTGTGCAGTTGCCAAGGTGCGTGTGTCTTATCACATTTGTTATTTACAATGATATTTGCTTTCTTTCTGTTTATTTAGATTCTGGCTGCTGGCTGCTGTTTATTTAGATTCTGGCTTCTGAATAAATATTATCCATGATCTTAGCGATGATGCTCAGGTGCTGCTTTAAAATAAAATGAAATGTATGGAATATTTAGTTCCACGTGCCCTTTCATCGGTTATGAAAAGTGCCGACGAATTTCGAGCCCCTGTGCTTTTCAGGTAGAAGTGACTCCTTCCGTATATTTTTATAAACTGTAGCTTTTTAAATATTTATTTTAGAAATTTGTATTAATTATTATCATCGAGGGAAATATTACCTACATTAAATGTTACCTAAATTAATCGTTTGGGAAAAAATTCAGAATGTCCATAAACACAGTCCCAAAAATGTTCGCGATTTTTAACGGAGTGAAGGAACTGTCTACACTAAGTTAACCTGAATTTAATGTAATTTAACAATTAATTTTTCAATGTATTAATTGTAATAAATATATGGTTGTTTAAAAATATAAATCTTGCACTTTAATCATATTTTTATTTTTTTTCAGTTTCCTGTGCTAAATTCAAATTTTAATTGTTGAATTTCAATATTAGTGTCACGCGCTTAAAATATTACTTGTAATCCCTAAATACTTTAATGTTAACATTTTTTATGAAACGTATTTTCAATACCTTTTGCTTAGCATGTTTTAATGAACATTTGATGCCATTTCTTGCAATACAATTGCTACACGACTTGATAGCCCTGGCGGAAGAAGAAAACAGTTGATTTGGTAACATACGTAATATATTTGGGCTTAGCTTTTACACAAATAGTCTTGAAGATCCATAAAATGTTAGTGACTTGTACATATTATGATGCTGTGTTTGGACAACACGTTCAGGCAATGTAAGTAAATTACAACTTATTTATTGAGAGCTATTTCCTTTAGTGGGTTGTTTATATGATTGCAAAAACGTGGAAAATCTACGTACGTTTTCACGTGAAACATCTAAGAATGCCAGGAAAAGTTTAGACATGTAATTGCGAATTACGAAGATGGGCGGAACCTGCAACTATTGACTTGAAATAATCCTCTAACTTTTTTTGCTTCAAAGTATAATTCTACATTTGTCCTATTTGTTCCGAAGGTGCTATAATTTTACATTCCTGATTTTTGGGAATAGTAGGGCATCTAAAAAAAGTTTACTCTGTCTCTCCTGGCCCCCTTTGCCCCAATCCGCTATCGGACACAACTTGGTTATCATGGAAATACAACTTTATTTAAGAGAAAAATAACATCTTTCAGCGAGAAAGTGTACCTAAACAAAATAAAGCCTTTTTAAAAACATTATAGGCAGAGAAAAACCTCCAAAGAAAACTGATCACGGCGTTTTAAAGGAAAATCGACACATATGTCGTGTTTTATCCATAAGCTCACGACTTTTGGCAGCCTGCCGCTTGCCACTCAGAGGCGACGGTACTGCACTCCGAACTACTTGTCACGTCTGTAAGGACTGCGATGGGGTCCATTCTAAAAACATTGACCATTCCCTTACACGGGCGCATGAAATTGATTACTCCCTCAGAACTTGCAGTGATGATACGCACAAATTAAGTTGTGGTTTAAGAGCATGTTTACTATAATTTAATTCCCGCGATTGATTTCCTGTGGAGGGCGCTGCTCTAGTCCTTAAGGACACTAGTTTTATAGGAAACCAGTCCGTGTCGTACGAAACCAGTTTCGAAAATTGTCAAACAACCGTCATTTAATATCTTCTTCTTCTTAGGACAAAACAGTCCATAAGTGGATTTGGGTCTCCTTCAGGATTTCGTTCCATGTATCATAAATGTAACTTCACTATGCGCACGTTTTATTGAGCTCCTTTTGCTTGTATTGGTAGAAGAGCTGAGGGTGAGTTACTATATTGTTAGCAATGCCGGAAAATAAAATCTGCACTTCCTTTACCGTTGCAAATAGTTTTTCTATAACTCAGGAACGAAAATGCCTTTTTCAAATGTTACTAATTTCGCGCTTTTGTAATTATTATTATTATTATGATTATTATTATTATTATTATTATTATTATTATTATTATTATTATTATTATTACTATTATTATTATTATTATTATTATTATTATTATTATTATTGTTGTTGTTTTCATCTTTCCGTCATTCATCTTTCAACTATTTATCTTTAAAATGTTGCGATGAGATTCTGGTACTCAAGAAAACATGTGCAGGTAATCTTCTCCCCCATACGTCATACACAGTTTTTACTGTTTTTGACCAAATAAAGCAACTCTCTTTCCCGTGCCTTCCTCGTCCAATTTTTCACTCCTATGCGTTTTAGGTCTTCCTCAACACCATCCAGTCATATTAGGGGTGGTCTTCCAACTCTGTGAGCATTTAATATGAAGAGATTTATTTAATAACCAAAGAATTTGAATTTTATTAAAAACAGTAGGTACATATATTCATTGACCTTTGAAAGGCATTTAATAGTGTAATCTTATGAAAAACTGTTGACAAAACTATTCCATTATTATGGAATAAATGGTGAAGTTAATGACCTCATTAGATCATACCTCACAGGGCATAAGCAATGTACAGAGATCTTCTGGCAATCTGGAAATTTCTTATCCAAAGTTAAATCAAAGCACCACTGTGTAAGGATCTGTGTTTGGACCTTTGCTATTTCTAATATATGTTAATGATATTCCAAGCTCATCTGATTTCTCTGTAATTTCTTATGCAGATGATATGACATTAATAAGCAGTGGGCAAAATCTTTGTCATCAAGAAATTAATCTGTCTGAATCATTAAAATCAATTAAAAGTTAGTTGTCCATAAATGAATTCAAATTAAATGTTGATGAAACTGTATTAATTAATTTCAAGTTTCATCATAGTTACCAACACCAAAACATAAAAGTGAAAGTAGACAATGAATCAGTGAATCAAACTGTCATAAGTTTTTAGGAATATTCATAGATCAAAACCTAACTTACAATAAACAAGTTGACATACTTTGTAATAAAATAAACTTCAATATATTCCTCTTAAGATACTTTTCCAGATACCTGGAAACAGATTCACTTCTGTCAATCTTTTATGGCATAATATTCTCACAACTTCAATATGGTATTGAAAAATGGGAAGGTTCAACACAAAAAAAATATGGATCCTACAAATATGGGGAGGTTCAACACAAAAAAATATGGATCCTAAATAATGATCCTACAAAAGAAATGCATCAGAAGCATTATCAAACTGAATCCAAGACAATCCTGTAAAGATTTCTTTATGAAATATGAATTATTAACTGTTGTAACACTCTACTCTTACAAAGTAATATTACGATTGAGAAATAATTAAAACCAATATCTTGTGAGTAATAAAGAGGTACATAACAATCGTACTAGAGGACATAGGGGCTATCACAGGATATTCACTAGCAAGTCTTCAACTAATAAAGATCCTTTATGCATTGCTGCTCAGCTTTTAAATAGTCTCCCAGTCATCATAAAATTAGCTGATAATCAATACTTGAAAATATTGCTTAAATGTCATCTTAGTAGTGTGTGTAAGGACACACATATAAGATATCTGAATTGCTTAAACTTTGCTGTAATTAAAAACCATGTACTGCTACCTACAAGAGTGACCACTCTTAGTATCAGTCATTCAGATCAATAAGGCAATGTACTATTTAGTAATGTAGTAAACAATGTAATTAAATGTCAATAATTGTAAGCACTTACAATTATTATTAACACCTAATGTATTCAAGTTCCTGTAAGTTAAACTGTTACTGTAAGATAATGTGAATTACTCATTCTAATTGTAAGTTATTTGCCAGTATCATAATCTGCTAGTTTATTAATATATTGCATTGTTAATGTTATTTTTAATTTGATAATGTGACTTTGTACAATTAAAATGTAAATTATATTAGTTTATTGTGAGCACTTGCATGCTTTATTCATCATGTAAGTTACACAGTAAACTGTTTGAATTTAAGTTATATTATTATTATTATTATTATTATTATTATTATTATTATTATTATTATTATTATTATTATTGTTTTTATTAAATCTAAATTGAAGTAATATTGTATTTTACGATACTTTACTTACTAACCCTCTTGTAGAAATTTTTAATTTTTGTGTACAAATTGGAAAAAATTTCGTTCATAATATTTTTAACGGGGTTATTTCGTATGTTACGTTGTTACAACCTAATAGTTTGAAATTCCAAAGGAGTCTGGACATCATAATATGAACATAGAATGCGTAGTTACATGATGTGGGTGTTCCACCATGTGCACATGTTCGAAATTACGAATATTACGAGAGATTCATTGAACCGTCGTTCTTTCGTTCCATTTCTAAGCGAGTCGTTCACGAACGACCCACTTTTTACTGAATTCTTTCACGACCGTTCAGTAGATCTTCCTGTTCCGTTGCTGTACATACTAGGAAGACCACAGGTACGTGCTCATTGGCATTTATATTTATTATTTAAGTGGCCTTGTCTCAGAAATCCAGTGTTTATAGGGTAAACAATAATATAATACTTTTTTCTGTGAATATAATGTAAAGTATTTGTGTTCAGGGGGCATAAATATTAATAAACATGTTTGCCGGGGCGAGGGACCACGTGCACCCTAAGTTTCCTTATGGTCCGAAAATAATTGTATACAGTATTTGTTTACCAGTGTTATTTCGTGCCAATTACGCCTACGTGATGAACTTATTATTTTATAACGCTTTTTACAAATAAACGCTTGTGGGTTAGTATTCGATAGAATGCGACATGCTTGTGCAGCGGAATGTTCTTTGAATTGAATAGGAAATGGCGCGATCTCTGTGTACGCGCATGAAAACTTGATACTTTCGAAAGTTCATTGCATGTATATATATCAGTGAACTTCATTGTTTCTCATTCTCGTAATCGGTATTCGGCTGTTACGTCGTTGAAATTTGATCAATTCGGTTTTGAAGTTCTGCTACGCGCTGAGGTGTCGGACATGTCGGAATACTACTGAACATCGCCTGGATGCTTGATGAGTAAAACTATGTGGGACGATATACACTACGAAGAGGTAGTGTTTTTTATACTCTAGGTGGAAGTAATCCAAACGTAAATGTGTTAAATTCGTATTTAATATTTTCGAATTCGATGAAGGAAAATTGAAAAGGTAAAATTGCGGTGATATGTTAGGAAAAGTTGCGATCAGCCTTTTTTTTTTATTTACCTTTTGTCTTTAATTGTACTTACAAAATAAAGATTAGTAAGCGATGATTAACTATATTTGATATTCTTGTAGCATAGTTGTTTGTTGTTGCATATCTTCATTTTATAGCTTACAACCATTGCTGTAACATGATGCATTTTAGAAAGTTTTTGTTTTTATTTAGTTTCTGGTAGTTTGTTAAATAGAAATTGGTTGTAGTTTTGTTTGCAGAAGCTAAAGTGATTAAAGTTTATTGTAGAGAAGTTGGAAGTCACAAGGTAATAAATAACTTCTATGAAAGTTATCTTCAGACAGTTTTTCATTTCAATTTTTGTTAACTATGAAATTGTAGAAATTGATAGAAAATAGCATTGAGTACCCATTGCTTATTTGCTGATCACATGTGCATTTTATATTTTCGCTAATGCTATGATAACTTATTCAGCATGGGTAAAATACTAGTATTCAATAAATTCTCAGAGT
The DNA here is from genome assembly GCA_011170035.1 of Teleogryllus occipitalis. Taxonomy (NCBI): domain Eukaryota; kingdom Metazoa; phylum Arthropoda; class Insecta; order Orthoptera; family Gryllidae; genus Teleogryllus; species Teleogryllus occipitalis. The sequence continues at coordinate 16,580 of BLKR01016409.1, read as the reverse complement.
TATTAGTATAATCTTTGTGTAAATGGTCTTTCAAACCTTTTTCTTGCATGTGAGGGTTTTATTGTACTGATCTTAGTGTTCTGAGTAGGTAGGAGTGCTTAGAGCCAAATGTAGTCTGAAATAAATTGCAGATTTGTGTAGTTAACTAGATTCTCTAGAATGGTGGGTCTTCTGTACCAATGTAGATAAGAGTTGAGTACTACATTGTAAATTTATTGCTTATACTTACTAATAATCACTTTCTGCTGTATTCTTAGCTAGGTATGCTACCCAAGGCAGCTTTCCAAATTCAATGTTTCTTCAGAATGCTTCTCCCAAATAAAAGAAAATATTCATTTTAGGAATTATTAAAATAAGGTTAAACACTATTATGAAAAATAAGCCTTGTTGACTGGAGTGATAAGTTGGTGGTGGTTTGGTGGTGTTGATGCTCGTTTGATTCATATGTATACTGTTTGATTTTGTATTGATAGACATGGCGGACGCTGCTCCTGCCGGTGGTCGTGGGGGTTTTCGTGGTGGATTTGGTGCTCGAGGTGGTCGTGGTGGACCCAGAGGCAGGGGTCGCGGACGAGGCCGTGGAAGAGGTCGTGGCAAGGAGGCAGAGAAAGAGTGGATCCCTGTAACAAAGTTGGGCCGTTTGGTTAGAGATGGAAAGATTCGTTCCCTTGAAGAAATTTACTTGTACTCTCTGCCCATCAAGGTAATGCCATGGGTTTTTGTAGTTCCTAATGTATCATAAAATCAAGTGGGTGTGCATTGACATGCAAATATATTGCTCTTGCTGTTTAATGTTTCTGTAACATTTCCAGGAATTTGAAATCATTGACTTTTTCATTGGGGTTTCATTGAAAGATGAAGTTCTTAAAATTATGCCGGTTCAGAAGCAAACTAGAGCCGGTCAGCGTACAAGATTTAAGGCATTTGTTGGTAAGTATAATTTCGTTATGTGATTTTGGGCTTTAAAAAAAATTTCAATGAAGGAAGGTAATGTTTTGATGATTGTATTTGTTCTGTATGAGATTGAACATTCTATTTACTGGTTTGGTTTTTCAGCAATTGGTGATTCAAATGGCCACATTGGTTTGGGTGTGAAATGTTCAAAGGAAGTGGCAACAGCTATCCGCGGAGCAATTGTTTTGGCCAAGTTGTCTGTAGTGCCAGTTCGCAGAGGTTACTGGGGAAACAAGATCGGAAAACCTCACACTGTACCATGCAAGGTTTGTATTTCTCAAACTTGGTGAAAAAATTAGTCCTGATTTGTAATGTCCTTTGTTAAAGTTTTGTGTTAGTGTAAAACTAAATATGTAGGAATTTCTTGCCAAAGAGAATAGTTGCTGTTCTAAAAATTATAGATGGTGCTACTTTACTTTAAATGGTGGAGGGAGTATTGCATTGAGGATGCAACTTCAATTGAAACAATGTTTAGCATATTTCATAAATGTGCAACTTGTTGCATATCTGAAAATCAGTAAAAAGTTCTTTGTGTGAATGGCAAGTGAATTCAATGTCTAGAATGCTGTCTCTTTGTCCAACTGAAAGCTGCTTATAACAATTTTTTCTAAAAATTCATATATTAAGAATAGTAATGTGTACACTTTCCTGAATCCAATTTTCTTACAAAATGGTTTGACTGGAAAAGATAGTTGTATTGTGTTTATTATGCATATGTAAAAGTTGGCCAGTAGTGGTGTTAACTGCAGATCTCTGGATAATTTTTTCTGAAGTCCAGGAGAATCCAATGACAAAAATTACTGGTTCCAAATGAATTTGAATGTGTGGAGTTGTAGAACTGTGATGTTAAATGCTCTTTATTCCACAGTAACATTAAAGATCTGGTCTATTTTTGCTTCAAAATTTTTTTTTGAGACTTAGTCTTAAATGATTTTAGTAAAGTTTTCATTGAATGTTTTCAGCATGGATGTTATGTGCTGTCTTGTAGTTTGGATAGGTTCTTGAAAGTTTTCAGATGGAGCAAATTGTCAATTGAAGTTACAATGGGCAATAATTATGTACAGATAAGAGTATTTGCATATTTTTGAGTCTAGTTGTATAGTCATACAGTTATTCTAACATTGTTACTCTTTGTTCTTAAATTGGAAGAAATTTAGGATAAATACATCCCTAATACATTGATGGTACATAAGGTTTTGGTTACATTAGGTTAACATAGGGGGGAATTGGGATGTATTTAGTTATACCTTTGTAAAGGAATTTGTTTTTTTGTGAATTGAGCTGGATTTCACTTGGTTTTAGATATCATCCAAATTGCATATCTATTATTAGAAAGTCTTACAAAATGAAAGAGCAAATGTGTTTGAGGAATTGAAATTGTTACTAAATTTTCTGTAGTGGAAGAAAGGAAAATTATTAAAAATAATTTCAACCAAGACCTAAAATTTATCAGCTGTGGGTGTTATTTGATATTGTGTGGTGGGGATGGAAAGTGAAGCAATTATTTCTTGAGCTAGCATTACTAGTGAGATTTGTATTGAGTCTAGTGTGATAGAAAACTTTGCTTTGGTGGTAGTGGCAATATACTTCAGATTTTATATGGCATGTTGAGGCCTGTCTTCGTGATGGAATATGGCACAGCTTTTTGTGGTGCCTCTAGATGCTGCTTGATCTGTAGCACTGCTTGATACGGTCACAATCGTGTGACATTAGCAGCATGACCGAGAAAGATGTGAAAAGCCTTTTCATATTACATCTTGAAGACAGGCTTTGACATGCCATTTTGTAAAAACCAAAGTATAGTTTGACAGTGTCGGTTTCCAAAATTACAGTTTTGCATTTTGGAATAATTACAAAAATTTACCTACTAAAGTAGGTTTATTTTCTGTTGTAAGGTAGTAAATATGGTGTTCCTTTAAAGAATCTAATGGTCAATTGCTTTGGTAAATATCCCTGAAGCAAAGCTATTACTTTGCATACAATTATTGCACTGTTTAAATTCAGTATTTGGAAATAACATAATTTACAAGTAATTTGTTAATATTAAATTTCAGATTCTCTTTCAAATCTTTTATGTAACAAGGAATAGGTTGATTTCTTGCCGTATTGAAAATTGTTACTTCCCAGATGAAGTAATATGCCCTTGCACTTTGAAGATTAATTCTTAGATATTTGTAAATTCATTGGACATGTTTTTCAATTTTTTTTATTGGGGTTGGAATATAGAAAATACTAAAGGTTTTGATTATACACAAAATGTGAACCTCATTCTAGTGATTCATATATTATAAAGAACTAAATAATGGTTACACATTTGGTTCACTTTCAAATTGAATTTAATGATCTACAATAGTGATGTAAAGTACACATAAAATTTAATGAAGATTATATATGAACTAGTTATTCCAAACATTTAACTGTGAGAATAAAATACAAAGTCTTTGTGTGAGCCGAATGTGGCTCTGCTGCATTTGGAATTTGCTCGTTGTTCGTATGCGATTGTGAAAGTAGAAGTTTTGGTGAACATGCACAATCATCCCTGGTTATGGTATGCTTTCAATGTCCCCTTCAGTTAAAGTTTAATTATTTATTGCACATTTTCAAAACATACATTAGAGATTGTGCAGTATTGCTAGCAATCGTATGCTATTCACTATGAGGTAATGTGAAGATGATAGTGCAATAATTAAGAAAGTATTTTCACAATTTCTTACTAATGTAGATTTAAGTTGGAAATGGAAATGAAAGAATTTGGGACATCCCCAATACATTACTACTACCTTTAAGTATATATAATTGTCACCTTACCCGTCACCTTGTTGGATGCACAATTATATATACATACAAGGAGCGATAATCGCGCTCGTGAAAACTGTTCAAAGGGTTGGTTGTCTCGGTAGCTTAGGGGTTAGAGCAGCTGGGCGTAAACCAGAAGGCCCAGGTTCGAATCCCGGTCGGGGCGATCAATTCTTTGAACTAATTTAATTACTACCTTTAAGCTTAGTCGTTACCACAAGGGGATTCATTTACGTGTGTGCTATGGACCTTCTGTTGAAACGTGTTGTTTATATAATTCAGTAAAAATTTGCATTGCTGATATGAACCAAGTGTAACCTTTAAATTTTGTAAATGCAAATGTGGTGTAAATAATTATTGTAATGTATATTTAGTTGGGAGAGAATACCTTCCTCACTCATCTGTGTCCACTATAAAACATCTGATTTTGTAATTTTTTTCTTTGGTATTTTTAAATTTTCTTTTAATTAAACAATTAGAATGTGAATTTTCGACTCTTATAAATTTGGTAGATGCCTGTTTTGATTTTCCACTATTCTTTGAGGTGATGTAGGAAAGTTTCTTCTAGCCTTGGAGTATCTGCATAATGAGGCCAAGTCCAGAAGAAGCCTTGTTTAAGTAACCAGCTGCAATTGTCTCTAGTGTAATAGTTTTTGTGTAACATAGCAATTGTGATGGAATTAACTTGGATGTTTCTGAATCTCAAGAATTTCTGATAAACAATGAAATAAGGAGGTTTAATCATGACTCAGTACCTTTAATAAAAGCATTGTTTTATAAGAAAATCTTGTGAAATGGTAATTTTAAAATCTATGGTATTGTAATGGAGCATTTGTATGGAATAATGCTTCTTCTGTTTCTCTCAAAAATGGAATTTCGAGAAGTTTGTCCCACAGAATTTTCTCACGTTTAGACTTTGAAATGTGGTATGAGTAGTAGTTATACCAACATAGTACTGTGGCTGTATAATCTAGTTGAAATTTGTGGTGCAATGGGGGCAAAAATTAATTTATACAAAAGACCTTCATAAATCTTGCCCATACAAAACATGAATAGGCTCATTGACATAGAATGAATGGTTAATTAGTCTAGATTTTTATGTACCTGAGGACTTAAGTAGCTATGGGTAGTTTTGTGGGAAATTAGATTCAAAACATTGATATCCTGAAGCCATGCAACAACCATAGAAGTTCAGGTGGTGCAGAGGTGGAGTTTTTGGGAGGTGATCCTTTTTGGAGGATAATTAGGTGAGGGAAGTTAATGTATTGAATGTTAAATTTTGTATCTAATCTTGTGGGTTTTTACTAATTTTAGGTCACGGGCAAGTGTGGATCGGTACAGGTGCGCTTAATCCCAGCTCCAAGAGGAACTGGTATTGTGTCTGCCCCTGTGCCGAAGAAGTTGCTGCAGATGGCTGGTATTGAAGACTGTTATACTTCAGCCCGTGGTTCCACTGGCACTTTGGGTAACTTTGGTAAGTAATTTTACTTTCTGGGACTTATGTGCATTTTTTGTTGGTTTGTTTTTCCTGCAACAGCCTTTCTTTGAACATTACTAATTTGTGATGATAATACGTGATTTCAGCCAAAGCTACTTATGCTGCTATTGCAAAGACGTACGCCTACCTTACCCCTGATTTATGGAAGGAACAGGAGTTGAACAAATCACCATACCAAGAGTTTGCAGATTTTCTGTCCAAGAAATACATTGGAATATCAACTCGTGATGCATAAGCTATTTTGTTCAATGTAAAACTATTGGAGCAACAAACACAATAAAGAGTTTTGAACCATGAGTAGTTTCTTGTAGATCTGTTATATTGGATTTATTACAGAAAAAGGTGATCCTTGAATAACGATGATGTGAGTTTGGAAGGTAAGTGGTTTGTATTAGTTGCTGTTTTGATTTCATATTTTTGTGTTGGGAGCAGTAAGTTAAGTGGCTTTTAACTTTGATTGGTTTTCTACGGAACTGCATTTTTTACAAAGCTATTTAAGAACAACTCATCTTAACTGGTCTTCAAATGCAGCAGGACCCTGTTGAGAGAGAATCTCACTGATGAGACAAAATTCAGTCTCAAGGTCTGTTATGTATAAACAATGCGTTTAAGAGACACTTGTCATAAGATTCTTGCCTGTTGTGGACAAAATTGTATTCCCTGTCATGTGTTTCTTCACAATTGTAAGAGACAAAGCATTGAATTTTATTCCAGGTGACTCAGGAATTTCATCAGAGTGGTAAGGGTTGCTTACAATAGATTAGAGCAGGGCTTTGTAGCACCAGTGCCACCCTGGGGTGGAGGTGTGCGAAGATCTCTTGAGGAAAGCTCATTCTGCAAGCTTCGTGTCTTTTGGCAACAAGGAAGTTGCTACAGTGCCTAATGTTTTTTGTTTTGGCCAAGGTTTCTAATTGTTACTGTCTTGTATACGTGTGTATATATAGAGTAATGTAGAGAAAGTTGTGTAATGATGCGGAAAATCAGTTTAAAGGTTTCAACGGAAATGAAAGTTTTGGTGTCCCTTGATTCCAAAAGTGTGGGTGTGAGACATTGTCTATCCGTGAAAAATGCTAGTGCCTAAACTATTCGTATGATTCTTTTCAAAAATGAATATCCTCGGATGGATCTTGGCTCCACTAAAAGCTTTGCGATTTTGAAAAACCTGCTTGAATTTTTGGAAGTACTTTACGTGAAGCCCCTGGAAAGTTTTCAAAATTTTCTTAATAATGGTTCCAAATTTTTCTTTCAATTTCTTCTGAGAATAGTGAAATACACTTACAGGTGACATAATTTGGATTTTCACGGTTAATTCTGAATTTTTGAAAATTGTGAAAGTTAGCCATTTTTTCAGTGTTTTCCTGCAACTACATAACTGAAGACAGATTTTTCCTTCAAATAAATTTTTTTTTCTCCATAATTAGTTCTTTCTTTAATCTTATGCACTTTTCAAAAAAAAAGTTTTACTGCATTATCATATGTACAATATTAAAAAATAACAAAAACAAGATTTTCTCAAATGTCTCCAAAATTTTTCTTTAAACTTTTGGTAGGGATAGTGTGAAATGTACTCTACAAGATGACAAACACTATTTTGCTTATTTAAAAATAAACAATGTAATTTTTTGATTTCTCAAATCAAAATTTTCACTGGTATCAAGTAATTTGTTTTCTTAAGTTTAAAATTATATAAATACTGATCCATTGAAAATAAGGTAACATTTCATTAAACATGTCCAAAACCCATTTCCCTCTTAAGAGTTCCTGCTTATGAGAGACAAAATTCAATTTTCCCTAGTCTCTTATAAAGGGGCTTGTAACAATTTGTAAATTGTTATATCCTCTCCTGTAGGTCATCTGTTAACATCTAAATATGTTCTTAATGTTTAGTGCAGGTACTGAAATAGTGAAGTGTTGTTTCCAAGATTTAATTTTAAAACTTGTTACATTCTTACTGTTGGGATGGTGATGCTTGGTATCTATTACAATCATGATGCTAAGAATACTGGTGTGCATCATATTCTGCTTCTGGCACAATTCTTATAATTTGCCAGTTCCTGTGTGGGCTGTAATAGAAAATCTTATTACTAGACCTCAGGATTTTAGGACAAATCATCTTCTTGTCTATTTCTTAACCGCTACTTTGGTCTTCTGGAGCCTAATCTTCTTTTTGAGTCTTCTGTTCTTTCAGGAATTAGGATGTAATTTCCACTTCTTGATTATCATATTGATCTGGTCGTTCTACCCTGGTTTCGGTTTTCTCCTGTTGCTTGGTTGCCATTTTAATGATCTTTTGGGGAGTCTTTGCATGTCAATTTGCTGTACATGTCCAAACAAAGTGAGTGTTTTCTTTTCAGTTTCCTCTATATCTCCTTAATCTGTCAATTTCTTTTTCTTTCCCTTCTAGATATTGCTGCCGCTCTTCGGAGAATATCCATTTCCAGGGCTCTCGAGTTTCTTTCCTGTTCTGGAAGTTGCCATGTTTCTGCTCCATACAATGTAACACTTTGTCATACATTCATATATTCTAATTTTCATTTTCTTGCTTGTATTTGGATCCCAGATTACTGGATTTAGGGCTCCTAAAATGTTTCTTCCTTTATGAGTCAGGTTTCACATTCCTTTCCATAAAAAGTTTCCCTGTTGTTCCCAAGTACTTATGTCCTCTCTTATTTCTTCTTCGGTTTTCATAGTACGTCGTGTGTATTGCCTTGTCCAGTGTACAGTTTTTCGAGGTTGAGGCTTAGTCCCAATTTCTCATAATCTTCTATCTTCCTAGTATTATAGTCAGTATCTTCCTGTTCTTGCACCATCAGCACCTGATCATCAGCGAATTGTGGGGTATAGTGTTGTGTTGTCAAGTTGTATTCCTATCCTGCACATTTTCTTTTCCATACTTGTGACACTATTTTGTGACACCATATTTTAAAGAGGGTAGGTGACAAACAGCATCCTTGCCATAACCCTTTTGATTTAGGAAATGTGGGTCATCTGTTTTCCAACTTCACTTTTCCCTTTTGATCTATATAAAATTCCTTCCCTGCATTTATTAAGATTTTATTTACATTTCTTTTATTCATAACTTCCTGAAACTTCCTGAAACTTTGACATGCCATAGGCCTTTGCTATATCAAGAAAGACCATATGAAGTTCTCTCCCGGTTTGCCATTTCTTTTGCATCACCTGGGACAGACAAAACAGGTTATCTATGCAAGAACTGTCCGCATGTTTATTTAATTTCTTTAGGAGGATGTTGAAAATAATTGTAAATGTTGACAAATCATGACAAAATAGATATACTTAAAGCATCTAGTGCCTATAATGTCCTTAAAGGGCAGTTGATACCTAAATTATATTTGTGCCTAAAACATTCTAAAATGAGTAATTTTGAAGAATTATCATATTTTAATCACCTATTTTTTTAAATTTGTACTGAGACTCGAATATTACAATATGCAATTTACAGTGCACTGAATCTCTTGCCCTGCACGCCGAACATGAGCTCCACAAGTCTATATAAAGTGTTTCATGCTTATCTTGCTACACGCACTTGCGGCAATTGCACCTATTCTAGGTGCCATTGTGCTGTTGACTGGGCGAGATTGAAAAGTGTGAAGGAATGAATAAATGAAATGAAGTCACTCTTATAAATGTAAAAATACTTGTCTTTCCTGAATAATAAAAAAATGCATCATTATTCCTTTTGAGATCAGTTTAGATGCCAGAAACATAACTTTCCATTTCCAATGTATTTAAATGCCTGGTTTTTAAAACTTAAACTTTTCACATCTAATGGTGCCTATTTTCAAAATTTTGTTGCCTATTTCAGGTGTGTAACATCACTTTTTTGTGCCTGTAATTTGGTGGTCTGCTGATAACAATGATGGGGCTTGGTAGATTGTCTTTCAGCCTTTTAGTCAAAGTGGATCCAATGGTACATCTAGTTAGCTTCAGCCCCTGCCCCTACCTATGAAGGATGCAATGATTAGTGATTGTAGAATTCTAATTTATACTTTACATTTAAAAAAATCACATTTGGAAAACGAGGCTATAGGATTTTAAAAATTAGGATTTAGTACTTTTGTAGCACACATTGATAAAATTAGGGAGGAATCTTTGAGATAAATTTTGGTTCTTTAGATTTTCCTTTTAAAACCAGGAAATAAGGGAAACTAATTTATTTTGCCCTTTGTGAACTTAAAATATAAAAGCCTGTGAAGCTTAAGAAGTAACATACATCGTAGATGTAGGGCCTTCCTCTTTTTCCCCTGACCTCCGTGCAGTCGAACATAATAAGCGGTTATTAAGCAAGAACCAATATCATTGTTACAAGATGCCATAACATTGAGACAGTTTACTACTTTCATGCACATGAATAAAGTTACAAGAAATAAATGGTTTCAAGCAAAAACATCTTGTCAGAAGACTACCGGAAATGTTATTTTGGATGTAGTATTAGCATGGCTTAATTCACTTTCCTTATGAAAGAGAAATGCACTAAAATCTCTCTTCGGCCGACTTCTACACCAAAACCTGGAATGTATGCTCATAAATATGCAGGCTATGAAAGAAATCTCAGAAATATGCAACTAAGCAAAATAAAAATGGGGTTACTTTTGTTTTATTTTTGGTGATGGGTAAAGTTATATACAATTTTTGATATACAGAATCAGCAAAAATATGCAATTGCATGAAGTTCCACAGTCTAGTAATGAGTTTTACAAAAAATGGCTATTGAGATGTATTTATTAGAAGAGAAATTGATATAAATAGTAACACATAACCATTACTAAGGGTGAGAAAGTATGTGCTGTTTAGCTCCACTAGTTATATCAGTGCTCCCTGTCATAATTGCTGAAAGCCTTTAGGGCCATCATTGATTCTCAAATTTTAGTCGTCGATCAACATTCTTATAAAAGGTAATTTTCAATTGTTTTGTGCCTTAATCACTTTTCAGTCCATTTTTCTCACAATTGAAATTAGATTTTTTCCTTCCATCCATTTTGGCTAATTTGCAAAGGAGCTGGTTTGTATTCACTGTGTCCAAAATGATACTTTGTAGTAACGAGTAGCAGATATGTGATAAATAGGAATCCAAGTGTTGATGGGAAGTTGGTGAGAGGAGGCCGCCTTTGTCAGTTGTCTTCAGTTCACTGTAAACCTAGGTTATAACTTCTTTATACATTTCGAAGATGGGTTGTTGAAGATCTGCTCTTTTATTCCAATTCCTCTTTTATTCTCTTTTTATTCCAAAATACTTATGAATGCAAGACACCTGTGTGCTTGGACAATAAACTTCCTATAATTTGAATGAATCGAGATGTCATACTTTTTATTGCAGAAATTGATTTAACATGAACAAGTAAATAATTTTCAATGTCGAATTAATTGAATTGATCAATGTTAAAATTCTAATGACTTTTAAATTGTAGTTTTTCATTTGTAACATTAATGTATTCTTAAACTTGTTATTACAGTATGCAAGTCTCATTTTTCCTTGTTCTGGATGTGTAGACAAACTATCTAGTGGGTCACTAATGAATGGACTTTTAAGTATGTTTTTAGTTACTGTTAAATTAATGAATTAAATAGTTGAAGAAATAGTAAATAACTGTTTCTTTCAATACCACATCTTGGACTTTGTTACTAAACTTTAAAATCTTCCTTCTTTCAATTGGCATCACTGTTTTGTGCTTGATTTTATTCACTGATGTTTTCTATTTTATTCTCATTCAATTGCCATGTCAGACTGCTTGCTCAAAGGTTGGTGGTCATAACACATGAAGAGATTTTGGTTCCTTTACACAACATTGAAGTTAATTTAGTCTTTAATGTACGTACTAGTTTCCTTAGGCTGCAGGAGGTTTAAATTTTGTCTTTGAGCATGGTCTCGGTAATGAAGTTCTTTGAGTAGTTTGATGCAATATAGTCATGTCCACTTCTGTTTTTGAGTTGCATATAGTTGTGAAAAAATACTCATGCTTATTACAAGAATGCTGCAGGTGAGGGCAGTAGATACAACAAATAACTAGTAATATGTAATCAAATGAGTGCAGTTTTCAGTAGTGGATAGAAAATCAATGATCTGAAATTTTGTGGAAATTTTAAGACCCGTTAAGATTGATTGTATTCCAAGGAAAGGGAATGGCATTGCATGAAAAATATAAGGGAAAGAGTTGCACCTTTGGACAGGTTTTAAATTGTAGTAGATATTTTTCTCAAAAGAAGCAAAAATTAGTCAATAGCTGTAGGCTTAACAATTTATGCTAGAACCAGAACTTCCAGTGATTCACTTACTGAACTTGCTGATATTTGTCTCAAGTTACGTCTATTGGTTTTACCTTGGAATGCAGTAGGCTAATATTGTACAAGTGAATATTCTTGTTATAGGGATGTGAAATGAAACTGGAATTGGTGGTAAAATATACTTTAATAGACCCTAAAACGATCGACTAAAAGTATAACATTTAAGGACTACAGAATATTAAAAAATTGATTTTTTAAAAAAAATGGTACTTGAATCTTCGGTAAAGATTGCTAGTGCAATTGTGAATGATGGGAAGAACCAAACAGGTCATTCGCTCTCAGATTCTACTTAGAGAAATTGTCATGCCTTATTTAAATTTTTAAAAACTGTTCCAGGTACATTACTTTTACTTACTCGCTACGGAGTAAGAGAAAGTTATGTAATGCATGAAAAACGGCGAATTTTCGGCAGAAAAACTCTTATTGCCGGGCCCTGATAACGAAAAAGTGGATAAATCCAGCTGCAAAAATCGAGAACAAATCCTCTAACGTGGTGTAACTAGAATTTGTTTAGTGGATCCTTGATAGCGAAAAATCGGTTGACGGCAAAACGTCTGACTGTCTGGACAACACTGGCGGCTAAAATGTGCAGCCGATTTTCTCCAAAATTGATTTCCCCAATCGATCTGGCTGATGTCGCGACCCCTTGAATTTGAAACCCATATTTTAATTTTCGGGGTTACTTTACATGAAGCCCCGTCCGCCCGCCAGCCCGCCCGTGAACACTACTAGCGCCTAAACCACACGTACGATCTTTTCCAAATTGAAGAAACCCCTGTTCATCTAGCTCTAGTTGAAGCTTTGAAATTTTGAAAAACATTCTTAAAAACTCTTCTTAACATTCTTAAAAATTTTGCGTCTTCCTGCAAATATAAACTTGAAGATAGAGATTTTCCCTTTAAATGAAATTTGTAGTTCTTAAATAGTTCTTTCATTAAGCTCGTGTACATTTTTTATGAAAATGTTTGTAGTTTTCGTGCAATATTTGCAATCAAAAGAAAACCAAAAACAAGATTTTCTCAAAACGGCTCCCAATTCTTTCTTTAAATTTCTGGTAGGGGTAGTACCAAATGTACCCTATCCGATGACAAACGCCATATTAACACCTATTTTGTTTTTTCACACATTATAACAATGTAATTTTTTTTGCTAGTCTCTCACGTCGGTGATATTGACATTAGAGACGATTTCTTCACATATTTATGAATATATGTGCTTTAAATACTGTAAAATAAAGTTTCTCGAAAACTCAAGTTTTCTGTAAAAATGAGCTCAAAATTCGGCCTTTTCAGAAACGCTCAAACGCCATTTTCAAAAAATGTCTCCAAATTTTCTCTTCGAATTTTCCCAATGGATAGTGCTAATTCCACTGTGTAATATGAGGTAAAGGGCATTTTGGCGTATTTTTTCTTCAAAAATTACACAAATGTATTTTTTTTAATATCTCTTACGCCATTAATATGCACATTTCAATGAATTTGTATACATTATTACCTTTGTGAGTGGAAGAGCTTCAAATGAAGTTTTTCGAAAACTCAATAGATTGCTGGGAAGAAAGCTTCAAATTTCGCGTTTATACAGCAATGCTTAAAACTCCATTTTCTGAAATCGGCTCTAAATTTTTGAATGAAAATTGTCATTTAGGATGAGGTTTTACTTTTCTAATATATTCTTTAATATTTCCGCATACAAAAGTAAGGAAACCGAAAGGTTTACAAAATTTCAACGAAACAAATGTACTTTTGGCGGCGATAGATGGCAGCTGGCAAAAGGGGGAGACAACACCGTAAAGACGGTACACATCAAGGAAATTAGAAAACATTACTACGGGAAAGTCTGCGCCATTCTGTTGCACCTTTCCTTTTTTTTTGCATTTGAATTTGGCACTGAAAATATATCAAAAAATGTTTTTTTGATATAAATTATTTTTTTATGTTTAATTTTTCAGGTAAATGTTTTATATTGACGAAAAAAATTAAAATTAAAAAAACATTTTTGCTGCATAGTGGTGTAGGAAGTGGGAGCGGTCGCTAAGCAACTTTCAAAAATATTTTTTAGGGTGGAGTTATCAGGGGGTGATCAGTATGAAACGCAACCCTGCTGTTCAAAGTTCTGAGAGAAAAGTGAAAGTTTTGCAACACTGCTTCTGGGATAGCTCGTAGACTGCGTTTGAGCGACACTCCATTCACCAAAGATCGTTTATAATGCTGGAATACAAAAAACACTTTTCATACACGGAAAAGGACAAAACAGACTCGCTGGGCGTGACCAGTGATACAGCATTGCTTCTCGTATTGTGTAACTTACGTGAAATGCCAATTAAATCGGAAAGGATGTCATCGCGAGAAAAAAATTCATGCAATGCCAAAAGAAAAAAAAATCATATGAAATTCCTTTTTTTCGAAACCGTGGAAGCAATCTTGGACAACCCTCGATTTGGGAGATGGTGCATTGACCAATCGAAGAAGGGGAAGAACACGATATGTCACAAAATGGTAGATTTCGTGATTTTAATGCAATTTTGGGCTTGGAAAGGAGTACTATAACTTGAATCTGTCAGAAGTTGTAAAAGCCTATCCAGTCAAGAGATTTAATCCTACAAAAATAATGCGAACAGGGAATTAATGAGACACGTCACCGTCAAACCCTAGAAAAAATTAAATTCCCGGAGTTTTTCTGTTATATTGTTAACACGGACTATTTTCCATTTTCTATAAGTTGGTACTTATGTTCTGTTCACGCTCATTTTATTTTTGTATTAGTCTGGTTGATGTACTGTTCTGTATAGACTTCACCGTGACTTTCACGTTATTCTTGACGTTTTCTGAAAATTTCCTTGGCGTTCTGCATTTTGTAAATACCCCACAGGATGTATGAATTTGAATAATCACAAGCTGAAGATTCAGATACAAGCTTAACACAAAACACATTTGGGAGGATGTCGGATTTCTTAAAGAAAATGAAACCTCACTTCCATGAAACTGGTGAACCGCAGGGCTGTAAAGGAAAATGTTTCCATCACCAGAAGAAGTGCACAGATAATGAAGTTACATTTATGTCCAGAAGCAAAACAAGGGGCCATTTCAGCATTTACTCAATGGATCAGGGAAACTGGACGATAAACCTGATCGAGATGGGGGTCATTGACCCAGAGGCTGCGGTACAAGAGTTGTATCAGGTTGTTTAGAATTATACAGTCCAAAAGGTAAATAATAAATTAAATATCACTGTTACTTTCTTTTTCATCCTCAGCATAGTCTCTAATTGTATGGAAACAGTTATGCAGCAGAAACGATTTTACTCGCGATTTAAACTTTTCTATGGAATTTAATCGTTTAATGTCATCTGGCAAAGTGTTGTAAAATAATGCACATGTATGTGAATTTTTTGTAATGAGTTGTTGATAGTCACCTGATGGAAATGATTACTACGTCGAGTGTTATATTGGTATAGACACCGGCGTTTTATAAAAATATATTCCCGCCATTAAGCAAGTCATTTTTGACAAAAACCACTGATTCATAAATCAACAGAAGCTAATTGTAAAATTCCTATATTAATAAAGATATACTTACAAGAATCACGTGGGTGAGATTTGGTTATTCGTACAATTTTTTTGTAATGTAAAAGTCTGGAAGCTATAAGATGTATTTCCCCAGAATAGTATCCCATATCTCAGGCGGGAATGAACATTCGCGAAATATACACAACGAGCAGAATGAAGGCTGAATGAATTTGAATGAATTCTGAACGCGTAGCATAATTAACTTAATTTTGTATTCAATTCATTCAAATGGACGTTCCATTTGAGGTTTGACTGAATTGAGAGGCCTATAAATTGTGTTGCCTTAATGTCAATGGTACACCGTTCATCTTCAGTGGGGTACAGAATTGTTTATTTGAAATGGAAAACAGCATTAAAACAGTTTCCTTTTCATTTACTATTAATTTGTTATTACGGAACCAATTTGAAAATCTGATATTGTACTATTTATGGTTTCTTTATTGCAAAGAATGTTTGTATCATCCGCAAAGAGAATTCTTCTTCCGTTTGAAATTGTTGAGGGCATATCGTTTACGTATAGTGGGAAGAGAACAGGGCCTAAAATCGATCATTGAAGAACTCCACGTGCAAATGGCAAAGAGTTGGAAGATGTGTACATAATGTTCCATAATTCCAGTAAGGTATTTCCACTCTCTTGAGATCGTTGTCAAAGGTGCGAACATAACCAATCTATGGTAATACTACGGGTTCCATATGAAGGTAATTTTGAAAGTAAAATGTCATTATCAATGACGTCAAAAGCTTTTGAAAGATCTAAAAGTAATCCAATAGGTGCTTCATTTTGATCCAATGATAAGGAAGACATCTTTAAGAAAGACAATATTGTTGTTCCCTTGATTTTGATTTTCTAAATCCATGTTGCCAATCTGAAAGCGCGTCGTGCTTACTGAGAAAGATGTCCATTCGTACTTAAAAAAAGTATCTCTAATATTTTTAGAAAAAACTGACAGACGAGTAATGGGCCGATAATTTTGAATTTCATTTTTGTTGCCTTTTTTTAAAGAGCGGCTTAATCTTAGCTGTCTTGAAAATGTCTGAAAAAGGTCCGGTGCAAAAGGATTCATTTAATATGAGTTAATGGGTGTATAATGCCAGGCGCACAGGTCTTTATTAAACAATCCGCAAATTCATCTAAACTGGCCGAGTATTTATTTTTTAATTTACCGATTATTTTGAGAATTTCATAGGAAGACGTTTCGGAAACGAACATTGTGTCTAAAAGTTTTGGGAAATGTCTGGTGTGTTGAATTTTGTGGCTGAAGACCCTTAGTGAGTTCGGCAGCAATTCTCGAAAAGTATTGGTTAGAGAGACTAGCCACTGTTGCCGGATTGTTCACATTTCTATCGCTATATTTTAAAACAACATTCTCTACAAGGTCTCTAGTTGATTTGGTTGTATTTTTATGTTATATTCCACATTGCTTTTGTTTTATTATTTGAGCTCAAAATATCCTGATCGTGTTT
>BLKR01016408.1:0-28622 GCA_011170035.1 Teleogryllus occipitalis | reverse complement strand
CTGGATCATTGAAGAATCAATGCTGTGAAGCAAAATGTTTTTAGTAATATTTTTATTTTCCAGTAATAAAAGTGTTCAACATACATTATGTATGTTTTTTTATGAAACGTACCTAATTGTAAAGAACTTATTATACTTCATGAGGTAGAGTACTGAAGTCCATTTATTTTACAAAACCGTCATGCACCCATTTGGGAACAGACGTTATTTTAGGAACAGCTATTGGGAAACGGAGAAAATTTTTTTCCCCCATTCACTGGAAATTACTTACATGTGATAATGCAAGAAATACACAAGAATTCAAGAAATTATAAATTCGGGCAATAAGGGGTTAAAACAGAAGTTAGTTACTCGCTCTCATCCAATTTGTCTATTCCAAGTTTGTAGTGATCATTACAACAACGAAAACTAAGTGGATGGAGAAGTCTGAAGAAAGTAGTACTCATAAAATGACAATTTTATTATGTAAGTTCTGTGATAATTATTGACTCCTCAGATTTTGGGCAGTTTATTGCTGGAAACATTCTTTCTCAAATTTTTTATGGATATCATTCAAGAGTGGGGAAGATGAAAGAAGAAAACAAAACACGTTTGAAAATATCAGCCAATATAACTCTTTTTCATTATGAAGGAATTCTTGAATAGTGAGCTTTGATATTTCAGTATTATTTTCTTAAAATAAATATATTATGGTTTCCTTGTTGGTATGTGGTTTGTAGAGGGAGTAAATTAATTTTTCACCAAAACTGTTAAAAAGAGACCTTCTTCAGTACAAGTATTTAGAACTCGGTTGGAAATTATATTATAAATAAAAATGCATGATAATATGTTTTGTATTTACACAACAATGTGCATTTTTTGTTCGTGACTTTGGGGGTCATTCTATGTTAACTGGTAAAATTCTAGAACAATGCCCCACACGACCATCTCCTATTTAATTTCTCATAATTCTTTTATGCTGAGTCCCAAAGGAATGTTCGTGAAGTTCTAGCCTCGTAGGTAAATATAGAGATTGTTTGACTCTGTGCAGCATCAATGTGCATTACAACTCTAAGATTTTCACAACATAGTGATACAATATTTCCTTCCCTATTGTTGCTACACAAATGAAAGGGAGCTCACTTGAACAACTTATGATTCAATGAAACTATTATCAATTTTGCCTTTATGAATACATGGTGGATAGGCAAAGTTTTACTTAGAAAATAGTGTTAAAAAATCGACACTTAACTTTGAATAGTTTCCTTGGTGTTTGACTAAAAAAAGTGAAACTTGGCTCAGATTACATAAACACAACATTGTGTCTCAATGCATAATGTCAACCTTCTTGCTCTTACCATTCCTTCATATGTTGTTGGTACTTTGTTCTAGATAAAAAGAAACGTACTTTAGACACAGTTTTTGAAATGTGTCTAAGGGTGTCTCTCGAGCCATTCTCTGACAAATGGTAAAATTTTGGAGAAGTATCCGATGTAACCATCTCATACTTCATTTTTCCTAAAATGTTTATGCTGAGTCCCACATTATTCAAAGGAATTTTCATTAAGTTACAGTTTCATGGATGAAACAGTTGTGATGTGGAGATATTT
The DNA here is from genome assembly GCA_011170035.1 of Teleogryllus occipitalis. NCBI lineage: Eukaryota > Metazoa > Arthropoda > Insecta > Orthoptera > Gryllidae > Teleogryllus > Teleogryllus occipitalis. Next base: position 27,033 of record BLKR01016408.1, on the reverse strand, counting down.
TTCTAACGCTGTGCAGCATCATAGTGCAGTATGACTTAAAGATATTTGCCATATTGGGATAAAATATTTCCTACCTTATGGTCGCGAAACAAATGAAAGAAGTTTTATTTCCATTCTATTCAATGAAACTAGCATCAATTTTGCCTTTTTTAACACACAGTGAAAATATTGCAGCGAGGTTTCCCCAAAGAAAGTGTTAGAAAATTCCTGACTTTAACTTTCAATAGCTTTCATAATATTTGACAAAGAAAAGTAAAACTGAGTTCATAACATTTATCAACTTTACATCGGCTCGTAACGGTCAATTTCATCCTCGTGAACCTTCTCAAATTTACAAACTCACCTCTTCTTCTGTCCAAGTCTCCTCAGGATCCTCCTTTTTTATAAAAACAGCTTCTGGGGGCATTAGCTCCTCCTACAAAAACAAAATGATTTAATTCTCACATTAATTCATTGCAGACTGCACTAAGGCAGTTTGATGAACATCCTTTTTTACAAGTTAATACTCTTTTGCACTTGAATAAAAAAATTCACTCCCATTAGGTAACTACTCATTCTAAAAATTCTAACAAACAAATCTATAAATCTGGTCACTGTATGTATGTAGTTAAAAATCAAAACATTCTATGATGATTCATGGAGAAGTATGCAGCGTACTGAGACAAATGCGTAGGAGGCGCAAAACGCAAAAGAAGAGGTGTAGTGACCATAGGGACAGCTAATTGCGGAAGAAGTCTTCTCAAGGGACACATTGAATAGGCCAGGAGAGAGTGAGGATGTGGCCGATGGTTCATGGTTCATGAGTTGGCCGATGGTTCATGGTTCATGAGTTGGGGGGGGGGGGCTATAATTTCCTTCTGAATGCACAAACATTATCAATGCACAAATAAATCCTGCTACTGAAATCTAATATCTAGAATAAAAAGTCAGCTGAAGATTCTGCCTCATGGAGGCACTATTTTATCAGTCAACCCACTTTTTAGGCAAATGTAGTAAACTATCTGCAGCTCCATCCATTTGCATTTTATTCTGGATGTATTACACCTAACTGAATGACCACAAAGTTATAATTGTAGGTACCCAAAAGAGTGCATCATGAAATTGTCAAATCTCTGGAGATAACAATGTGTTTATTTTGACAGTGGTAAAACTTCGCTGAGTGCCACTATTCCCATGATGAGCGATTGTCAAGGTGTCTTGAACTGCAGCAACAATGTTTTGGCCAATATGTTGTTTTGAATTTTAAAATAGCTTCATAAACAATTTATTTACACTTAATTCAGTTCAACATTCATGACCAAATAAACTGTTCAGAAAGTATGAAGGTGCGCATCTAGCAACACAGACTGATGTATGACAACTCAAGTATACAAGTGAGAAAAACTGTATATAATTAAACACAAAATAGGGAAAACACTACAAGGAACACCAATTTTCATTGCAGTAACTTTAATATTTAATGTGTTGTGTTTCATTTAAAAAACAATCATAACTTTTCACTTTTTCAAAATCCTAATTGGGTTATTGAAAGTAAATGTCTTAATCTTTCCACTTGAAACATTTTTCAAAAAATCGATTGCAGCCTTCCTTAAGAAAATTAATTCAAGTGTTTTTAAAAATTTTCCATTTTTTAATTTAAAAAAATTGAAGCAATCTGAATTAAAACTACGTAAAAATCACTAATACTTTATAAACTGTATAAGGAAACATTTAAAGTGCTAATATTGAATCAAATACAGCATTATAAGAAATTAATTTCAATATTGGTGTTAAACACGTTCAAAAATGTTTAACATTTGTGACTTGCTACTTGTAAATGTAACCTGAAATGTTGAACTTTTGTAACTTGAAAATTCAATGGTTTCAACGAAAACTGAATGTCTTTTATGAGATATAGAATGCTCTATTTATGACAGAATTTCACATTCATTTTTCTTTTCCTTTTTTGCAAAGATATAAAAAAATCTTGATTACACGATGTTTCAAATCTGCAGTGCCTTAAGATGAATTACCTTTCGAGAATATTGGTTTTGAAAGATATACTATTCTGCTCTAGATAGGTAGACTATTTTTAAATAGATGTTTAATAGTTTTTTTGAAAAGTCCTTTTTCGGTATCATGAATCCCAATTTCATGTATCTGTCAAAATGTCGAGATCTATTTTTTTGTTGCAACATACAACTCTTCTTTACAATCCATATAGGAGAAAATAAATAGCATGACCTACATTTACCATTTTGGTCCACCAAATTATTTTGATGGCGATGTAAATCTTTCACTCTTCCATTATTCTATGAAGCATGCAATATTCTTGCTATCCTAACCTTCCAGTAAGCAAATCAAGGTCTTAAAATAAGAAAAAAATCACAATTGTTTGTGTAACTGCATCCCATGAAAATTTTGAAAATGTCGTTTGGACTACGTGTCGAATACATTAAAAATCAGAACATCCGTTTTAAGTTCAAGTGCGCTGCGGGCAAGTCAATTGATCGGTATCAAGGCACCACAAAACGGCGATTCTGACTACTAATGGCGATTCGGGCTTAGATTGAACACACCACAGATAATCGAAAAAGATCTCATAATATTTAAGGAATATACATTTTCCTTTTAAAGACATTCAATATTCACGATATTGCAGCAATATCGATGTATATGAAATCATTCTGAAACCAAAGATCTTCTAAGTGGCGTTCTCTCCGGTGCCTGGTGCATTACCAGGAATTCCACCACGCTGTAGGCTGTATCACTGATTTACTGCAATTTACTCCTTGGCCCTTTGATTAAACAAGAGGAACATGCGGCATTTTGGTTGAGCAACAAGTCGAGTGGCGCTGTCTAGCGCTGCACGGCGACGGAGGGAGTCTCAGGGGAATACCAATTTTCTATCTTCGTCTGACTCGTTGCAACGTTCGTTTATGACTTTCGCTTGTTATTGAAAGTACACAAGTTCAGTCAATTATTGACGATATTCAACGCATTATTTGTTATATTTGAAGAATTTATTTTCATTTTATATTGTTCGTTGTTTCAAAACGTACATTTAATGAATTCTTTGTGCAAAGGTTGGAAGTCCCTTAGTGTGCGGAAGCCAGTGCGGCTGCAGCTAGTCAGCAGTTTGCGAGCGTTCTTGCGAATACGAATGTGTGTGTGGAAGATCATTCATTATTATCAAATACACCAGTGTAGTGAAATTTTCGAAAAAAAAAAAGAAAAAAAAAATATTAGTGAAACATGTCGAAGCAATAATTCTTGTTGTCGTTATTTTGTCAAGAGGACCGCCCAGTAGCATCTCCGCGTACGCGCTCCTACGTCACTACCCACCGGCCAGAATTGGGAAGGAATAAGGATAGGGGCAGGGTTTAGGACACTTCGCAGGGGTTGGACTAGCCCTTGTGAAGCAGCCAAACTCGCTTTGTTGGAACAAATTTCACTTGAGATTCGACGGGAATCGAACCCGGATCTGTGGTGATAAACGAGCGACTTCGCTATGTGCCACGAGCGGGCCCTAACATTAAATTACCATTTGAATATTGCATGTCCCATTATTAACTACCAATTCTTGCGTGCTTTTTTATTTAGTTAATACCCATACAAATTTTTCACATGTCCATTTGATATTATACTCACCACAAATTCCACTATTTTCCTATCTATTAGTTACACTGCCCTTCCCTTACATTCTCATTATTTATAAATTGACATATATTTCCATTCGATTACCCATTGTTGATGCCATTCATTTTTTGTAATTTATATGTAATTTGTTTTCATTACACTTACATTGCGATGAATCATCACGCGTGTAGGAAATTATCCACTAAATAAAACTTGTCTGATTATGGATATACAAAACTGCATAATAATTTCTTGCAAATCATTTCAAAAATATTTTTATTTTATTTTTTATTATTTTACGTCAAAACCAGTTAAAAACTGCGTGTGACGTGCTATGGAGAGAAGTGAATTCTGTGCACGTTTTCAACATTCTGTGATCCCATTTCTTAGCCATATACTAATTGAATTTTGAATTCACAAAAAATGAGGGTTTTTTTGCAAGGATTGTTAACCAAAGTATTCGCTCCGATGTAATAAAATCTATATTCAAAGATAAATAAGCAATAAATTTTGGGCTCTTATCCATGTCCTTTCTCAAGGAATAATACTTCTTGCCGCAACAAGGAAACGATAATTTGAATAACTATATTTCCCACTGAATTCTAGAAGTCGTGCACAGATAATGAAGTTACGTGTACGTCCAAATGCAAAACAAGGGGCCATCTCAGCATTTGCTCAATAGATCAGGGAAACTGGACGAAAAACCTGATCGAGATGGGGGTCATTGACCCAGAAGCTGCGATAAAATACTTGTTACATATTGTTTATAATTATACAGTTCAAATGGTAAATAATACATTAAATATCACTTAAAATTAATGTTACTTTCCTTGTGATGCTCAGTATAGTCTCCAATTGTATAGAAACAGTTATGCAGCAGAAACGATTTCACTTTGGATTTAAACTTTTCTATCGAACTTAATCGTTTAATGTCATCTGGCAAAGTGTAAAATAATACACATGTATTGTATGTTCAGTTTTTGTAATGAACTGCTGATACTGTCACCCGATGAATATGATTTCTACGTCGTGTTAGAGCAATGGACATCGGCGTTTTCTAAAAATATATTTTTCTAAAAATATACAAGTCAGTTTTGACAAAAACCACTGATTCGTAAATCAACAGACAATGTAATGGTAAAATTCCTAGATTAATGGAGAAAGTCTTACAGAATCACGTGGGTGGGATTTGGTTATTATTGGTACAATTCTTTTTGGTAATCTAAAGGTCTGGTTGCTATAAGATGTATTTCCCAAGAATGTTATGCCATATCTTAGGCGAGAATGATCATTCGCGGAATATACACAACGAGCAGTATGAAGGCTGACTGAATTTGAAAGAATTCCAAACGCGTAGCATAATTAACTTAATTTTGTGTTCAATTCATTTAAATGGACGTTCCATTTGAGATTTGACTGAATTGAGAGGCCTAAACATTTTGTTGCCTTAACATCAGTCAATGGTACACCGTTCATTTGTAATGGAGTACAGAATTGTTTATTTGAAATGGAAAACTGTATTAAAACTTTCCTTTTCATTTACTATTAATTTGTTATTACAGAACCAATTTGAAACATCTGATATTGTATTATTTACGGTTTTTTTATTGCAAAGAATGTTTTATCATCCGAAAAGAGAACTGTTTTCCGTTTCGAATAGTCGAGGACATATCGTTTACGTATAGTAGGAAGAGAATAGGGCCTAAAATCGATCCCTGAGGAACTGCACTTGCAATTGGCGAAGAGTCGGAAAGGTGTGCACATAATGTTCCATCATTCCAATGTCTTTACACTCTCTAAGATCGTTAAGGTACGAACATAACCAAACTAGGGCAATACCACGGATTCCAAATGACGGTAATTTTGAAAGTAGGAAGATAGAACGCTCAAACGGGATTTTCTCAAAAATAGCTCCAAATTTTGTCTTCAATCTTTTCCAACGGGTAGTTCTAATTGCACTGTTTTATAAGAGGCAACGTTCATTTCGATGTATTCTTTTGTTTAAAAAATTACACAATTGTAATTTTTTTAAATATCTCTCACACCGCAAATATGCACATTTCCATGGATTTGTATACATTATTGAATTTATGAGTGGAATTTCTTTAAATTATTTCAAATTAAGTTTTTCGAAAATCAAAAAATTGAGAAAATGTCAAAAAAAAATTACTTTCGGCGGCGATTGATGGCAGCTTGAATAGATGGATTCTTTGTAGGAGTAAGGCCTGTTATGTTGAAAAATCTGATCCTGTGATGATAAGATTCTGATGATGATCCTGTGATAGATAAATGATACTACTTTAGACTAAACTGCCATGCATTCTATTTTTAGCTCGAAGTAATAAAGAAGAGTTATTGAATTTTATTAACATGAATTACAAAAAAAAGGCTGGAGGAATTGATCACATTCATGTTGGATTGATTTAACTTGCTGCAAATTATTGAAGTTATTGGCATAAAATAACTTCTATTGTTAATTATAGCAGAGATGGTGCTGTGCCTAACCATTACAAAAAAGTGGAAGGTATCCCAATATATAAATCAAGGCATAAGGAGGAGGTCACTAATTAAAGATCAAGTTCCTTATTCTGAATTTTGTAAAAAGTCTTGAAAATGTAAGTAAGAAGAGTATCTGTGGTCCTAAAACATATTATAAATGATATTTAATTTAGTTTCCAAGATGGTAAAAGTACTGATATGCAATTAGATACGTTACAGACCAAATCTACTGTGCAATGGATAACTAGTAGAATTAAAACAGCATGTACATTCTCGCCTTTAGTAATGGTTATGTAATATTACTTATAGCACAATATCTCTCTCCGAATAACAAATCTCTATTTAATTAGATATTTCTAACTTTCAGAAATGAAACATACCTTACTCAGTCATCAAAATTTCTTGAAGTACAGACGCAATTTGTTAGTTCTAAGTAAAATTAATTACCTTACTTCAATCTACTTTGTTTTGTAAGAATAGCAATGGCTTCCAAACCCCTCTCAACTAATGTTCACGAGGAATACATTTTTCTGCCGAAAATTCACAGTTTTTTCACGCAGCATTATGTAATTTCTCTCTATTGCTCTAATGGGTAGTGAGAAAGAAAAGATAGGGGTCAATATACCTAAATATCTGGACATAAATGGAACAACACAAATTTGACTTCAAAGAAACTAAAATTTTGGCTATTGAACCTCACAAATAGAAGCAACTGATTTACACCAAGCAATTGAAAATACGAGTTTCTTTAGAAAAACAAACAGAGCACATTTCAATGACTGAGCCAGTCCACTATCTTTAACACAAGTTATAAAAGTGTAATGATCTTAGAGACACGGACTAACCATACTTAGGAAGTGTTCATACAGGAAGAGTTATTATTCATGGTTAAGTTTTGTCTTGCATTTGTATTTACTTGTGTTGTAATAGTATTGTGCAACAGACAGTCCTGAATGCAGTTAGCAAAGTTAAATAAAATACAAGGTTTCGTCTAAGAGTGATGGTTTGTTTTAATTAGTTATAAAAGTTGTATTTTTTTTAGTGTTCGATTTATGTTATATGTTTTCATATAGCTTCAAGATTGGAAAAACTTATTCTTGAAACATTGCAAAAGCAAATTTGTATAATGAATGGCAAACTGATTACCTTGACAAATCAAATCATTAAGATGTATTAAATGTTGAAGCACAATGTATTGCTATGATAAATGAACTCTCATACAGCTTTCCAAAGATAATATACTAACCTGCTAAATAAATAGGTAGAGGCTACATTGAAAATCATAATGTATTTTTCTACAAAAGAAGAAGCTCATTTTTTTTTGTTCATCATATTTTGAAATCTAGTTTAAGAATTATATAAATTGTATTTGGCAATGAGCACAGTATCTACTCACATTTAAATCTTTTTGGACGTCCATAAACTGTTGACTAACATAACCAGTTGTTCCCATGCAGCAATAGCATTTGGTAAATACGAAACATATTACATTTCTTCTCTACATTCATTAAATGGAATTGGCTAGCTTTTAAAAAACTTGAAAATCTTAACCCACAAAGCATTAGAAGATGTATTTTCATTATTCCATTAATAAATTTTATCTTTGTCGCATACTTTTCTACATAATACATTAGATCATACAAAAAAATTTCATAAATTCCCAGAAAATAAATTTTAGTATCCACAAAATAAATGCTTGAAGACTTTCATTACAGCTTAAAAAGCCTTTTTAGACATGCACACTGTATAATTTACAAGACAGGCAACTGTGATGACTGAAGTTCTCTCAATTAGATTAAAATTTGTTATAAGTAAAGCAAATGATCTGTTAACATGACTATCCTTCTCTAATTGCCGAAGATAATTTTTGATAGTTACAGGTCGTTACTGATCCTGCAATGTGTCTTCAAATTGGGGTTTCAAGTGATCAATTTCTTCTGAGGCTTAGTGACGGATTAACTAATAGGCAGCATTTGCCTTGGACCTCCAACGACTTCTTTATTTTTTTAAAAATAATGAAGTGAGCCAGACACTATTTTCATAACCAGTATTAATCTTCATGACATTTTGAGCTCACACATGCAACTATCAAATTCAATGACAGCAGAAATAGAAAACAAAAAGTAAATACATTTTAAATTGTGAAAACTATGTTTTCTTACTAAACACACAGTTACATTCGTACATACATGTTTTCAGAGACTTCAAAATTTAATAAAATGAAATCTTGCATCAATTTTTTGAAGATATGTGAATGTAAGAATTCAGAATGCATACTCGAATAAAAAAATATCGTTAGATAACAATTCTTATTTCACAATGGTATTCAGTCAATTGAAATGTACCGCAAATTATCCTGAATCTCATTTTGTATTGGTACTTGGAAACATTACTTTATATGTTAGTAAATTTTCATTGAATATTGATTTTTGGAGGGGAGGTGTCAGTAGCAATTGCCTAGGGCCCTGTTTAGCCACTACTTCAGCTCCAATGGTTTGAGCAGTCTCCAAATCCTTTCTAATGCTAGCATTTAAGCAAACCATCTTACCATGCAATTGCCTGAAATAATCCACACTGACTTCTTCACAAAAGTCTGAAGATAATTTTTAATACCCTGACAGTACAAAAGTAAAACAGAAATTTTGATCATTATGTCCACTGGTTGTACACCCATTGCATTTAAGAGTGTGTTGTGTTTAATATAGAGCACAGCAAACTTCAATCTGTTGATTGCGAGCGTTATCTAATTTTCTAAACACATTCTTGACGTTTTTTCTGGAAGCAATGCCAAATTTTTATCTGAAGTATCTCCAGGAAAAGAGACAAGAACGAGGATTTTAACTTTGATTCCAGAAAAAGCATCCAAGCAATTAAGGCAGGATAAGCTTCATGTCTTCATGATTTGAAGCATCAGAAAATATTCAAAACAATAAATGTGACTCATTCCAAAAAAATTCACAGCTCCTCTAATGCATATAAAACTACCACTTTGGCGAAGACTGCCTCTGCCTTGGTTCTTGCACAGCAGAACTTAAGAATTAATACAAAATAATGTGTTTCAAAGCATTTTGCAGATCTGTTTTGTTAATGTGTTTACTGTTTCTACTATATTTATTTTTACGAAATAGCTATTAGAGAAATTTAATCAATTTAAATCATGGCAGCGTCATAATAATCATAATAAATCATAGCAATTTTATCTGTGAACAAAAAACAGTTAAGTTAGAATTATAAAATTTCAAATACTAATAACTAATTAGAGCGTTGGGACTTAGGTCTCACAGCTATCTCTCAATATTGCAATGAACTTGCTTGTTAGCAAGTGACTTATATATCCTCCCAAGTCTACAACACTGCTTTCATCCTTGCAAATGAGCCTTAAGTTTCCATGGCATACAGGCTGGAATTACATTGGAAAATAACAAAAAATACATTCTATGGGAATCGATGCTTTGAGGTCAAAACTGTTAAGGAATTATTTATTGCAAATATAAAAATGAACACACTGATATGTTATTTACCACACAAAATGTGTTTTACAGGTACTTGCTACATTATATTTATGTAGTGATGTGATAGGTATGGTGGAATTAGCCAAGGATGTAACTTAATTCTATAAAAGTCCAAGGACTGATCTTCAAATTTTGAATCTTCAACAGATATTATTTATGATTTATATTAGAAGGAAAATAAACTCATTTAATTGATTAGCAAAACAATGATCCTACCAGGCTATGATCATACAAGGCTGAGGAGAAACATAAAATTCTTTCTTCATGAAATCAGAAATTGATGTCTGATGAGATTCAAATATCTCGGAACAAGAATATTATAAACAGATATTTTCTCTTACAAATAGGCAAGCTGGGTTATCAATGTTCTGGGTTTAGAGGTGACACGTCTTTAATGTATGTTCACTAGACTTTAACCATTTGTTTCATTCCTTCAATTATGCTATAAATGCATACACAAAATAACATGTGGTGCAAATATAAGTATGAAAGGAAAGATTAAGTCCAGTGATATGTATTTCATTCACAAATATTCCTCCTCTTGCACATAAAAAATGAATATAAGTATAAAACACAAATTCTATATTAAAGTGTTTAATCTTAGAAAGTTCAATTATACACAATAAATTCATGGCCATATCACAATATGAAAGCTCCCTTCTTATCATTCCACAATCAAGGGTTTCTAAGAATCAAAGAAACTTCACTACTTCATGTAAATTGTATGTTTTGTGTTTGCATACATTCACATAAATTAGCTACTACTAGCAGAAGTACCCTGTGTTGCTAAAGTGTTTATTTACAATCATTTGTTAGACAAGAACTGGGACAAATTCTGTAATTGCATTATCCACTAGAGACTGCCCTCATCCCTGTGAATTCTTCTGTACCAAGCCACGAATTTCATCTGTATATTCTGTCAAATTTATATTAGGAAAATTAATTTCATTTTCTTCATATTCCACCAAATGACACTACCTTGCTAATCATTTACTGACCATGTGAAGGTGACGCCACTGGAAATTAATGCACCAATTACCTCATCGAACGTCGTTTCTTTAGGTTCAGGAAAATGGTTTGCATCCATTTTTCTTGAACCATGGTATACGAATATTGTTTATATAGACATATCATACTATTGTGCCGCAACAACAGATTTCACATGTTTACTATCGCAGTAATGTAAATTTTCGCATATTTTGCGAGATTTTATGGTGACTGATGAAATGCTGAACATACCACGAAATGTTACAGTGTGCCTCGCTCAAATAAAAAATCTCGGGTCTGCTTCGATTTTTAACTTTTGGCTTCGGCAGTAATAACCCTCATAACATTACTAGGGATGTTAATAGCTATAAACAGAAATGAGAAATGTAATTAGAATTTACAATCAATATAACCACAATAATCTTATAAATTTGTATTTTATTTAAAATAAAATTGATGCAAACTTAAGTTTGTATTCGTTTATACTAACTTGTGAAAATCTCCATTTTTTATTAGGTAGGAATATTACATACGTTTATAGTTAAAATATTACATAATATTATTCATAGATTATTTGTTGAAAAACTTAAGAAGTGTGTCTACTCAAAAGCGACCGAGAATGTTGGTAAAATTGCATTTTTGTTTGTTTTTGCCTTTCTGAAAGCATCATATTATACTTTCTTGTGGTGAAATCAGTTTTCTTCTATCTGCAGTATTTTCGGAAATATAATACAATGTTTTCACGACGGTGTTGCTGCCTTGCCCTCTTGAAACTGAATTTTAGGAATGCAAGCACTCTTCAACGCTGAAAAAACCTGCACCTTCCTAATGGTTGCTACATTTTCTCATTCCCAACATGTCAAATCATCAATTACTTTCCTTATACCACAAAACACTCACTTGCTTATGCCGCTAACGCTACCATTACTCACCAAGGCATTCCAGGAATTATCTTCCTTCACTTCTACTGGTTCTTCTTTAACCTAGAGGTAACACAAAAACAATCATTTAGAAGTATGCATGCCACTAACATATGCTGCAGTTAGAACATACATTACAATTGAGTTTGAGCTCAGTCAAGACACTACTCATTATCCATGAGTGAAGTTAAATTTAAAATAATAATAAGCGAAACATTCATTTCAAATTCTTGGAAATTTCAAATCAAAAGAACTTTTCACTTTGGAGTTGGTTAGTTGTGCATTCAAACACAAAACTTGTCACATCACTCCAGTGATAGTAACACCTTTCTTTCCTTTTCGATCTCCACATCCCAAAGGGTGGCATAATATCCTTGACAAATAGGAGGCAGTAAGGTAGATACCATTCGCTTTCGTTACCAAGCTATCAAGTGCTAAAGCCCCTTCAGAATCACTTTTTAAAGCAAAAGCATCAATAAATCAGATTCACAAAAAAATTCAGTTCTCTTTTGGGCTTTATTGTGGAATCATTGATTTTCTCCTGCTCCAAACAAGTATTCAACCTAGATACTGGGGCACTGAACCCAGCACAAACTATCAGCATGCTTCAATGCTGAAAAAATCTACACCTTCATACACATGGCTGGTACTTTTTTCTTATCAGCAACATGTCACAGCATCAATTCCTTTTCATTTACCACAAAACACTTTAATTAGATTATGCCACTAGTGGTATAATTACTCACAAAGACATTCCAGCAATTATCTTCGTTCATATCAACCGGTTCTTGTTTAACCTATAAAATAGAAACATATATAATATTTATAGAAATAACACAAAAGCTGTCACTTAAAAGTATAGAAACCATTAACACTTACAAAATGCATTACAACCTAGTTACAGCTTCATTAATTAAAGGTTCGCAACTCATTACCCTATATCATAGGACTTATTATGTATTGATAAATCACATACCAACGTTATGGCAAATATACAGAAAATGCTTACAGGATCTATTTTAATAATGCTTTCCGTCAAAATATTGATCTCTTCCATCGCTACCACAGCCAATCACACACGAAAAAACTTTACTTTCTTTTGTTCACAAACGCAAAATAGAATACTTCTTTTCTTTCAGTAACAATGCAATTTAACCTGAAGTTCAGATTCTGAACCCGAGCAAAGAGTGTATCTCAGAGACGAAACGGAGAAGCCTTATTTCCCCAAAGAGTATATCTCAGAGACGGCACTCAATGTTAAACAGAGAAGCCTTATTTGCCTAACTTTCGCTGTCGCCATATGCAATCGTATTGATTTCTATTGAATGATGAACAGCCAATAGTGTAGAAGTAGCCGGAAAATTTGAAAAAAAAAAAAAAAAAACGCTACGCGGAAATTTTAAAAATTAAAATTTCACTCCCCATATTTTCAATCTTAACTTATTAAAAAAATAACAGAAATAATTGTAAGGATTTTATGTTAGAAAAGTCAAATTATAGCAGTAAAATCTCGTATTTATTGAGCATATTGACATTACACAATTTTATATTTTCAATACAATTAATAATTTTGTAATACAAAAGACAATAATCCCAGAACACCAGTCCAAATGCAATTTTACTTGCTTAGAGACATGCCAAATTAATGTGAATACTGAGGAATGATCATTATACATGAACAGAACTTAAAAGAGACAAATGAAAACATTATCGCACCTTTGCTGAGGTAAAACAAATGGTTACGATAGAATTGGTATAAATGACATTATTTTGCGAGTAGTAAGGTGGTGACATGGGGCCGATAGATCGAGTGCCCCAATCCTATCAGCAAAATAAAACCACTTTCACCATGTGTCTTAACACAGTATTACTGTCTCTCATTTTAATTTAAAAATACAAATCACCTAATTATGTACTAAGTTACAATAAGGTTAGTAGTAGTTGATTGGATGAGATGACAATATTGTTTGTTTCTTGCTTTATCAGTTTTATCTGAACATTTGAGCATTGTGCCATTTTTAGCACAAGTGCTAGATCTTGGACTTTTAGTATGTTTTCCAAACCTTAAAAATAACTACATTTCCTAATGGCAACCTTTAACAGTCTATTCTTATTCCAATTTCAATTTTATTGAGATGTATTGTAATGTCACATTTCTTAACTAATGAGTGTAATTTCCCTTTGTCCAGCTTTGCTCAAAAAAGTTCATTATAACAGAACTGAACCAGTGCATAGAGAGTATTAAATACTCGTTACTGCATTTCCACCATGGAAAATTTATATTATACTTGGGTTTTCCTAACGTTGCGGCTGTGGGTAGCATCTGCAAGAAGGAATTCCGTACGACTTTTTGCATTTTTCTTGGTCCTGCCGCAAGGGATCGCATGATCGCGATCGTATCAAGCAGTGCTGCATATTAAGCAACTCTACCGACAGGACTGAGAATGACGCAAAATGTCGTGCCGAATTCCATCTTGGAGATATTTCCCACAGATGCTTCGTTAGAAAATTCCAAAAATTCACAGCCATCGGATCCGATGACAGAGCTAACGGCAAACCAATGAACTACATTAGGAACGCGAAGGCGCGAAATTTGTTTCTGTATAAGATACATGTTTAAAGAGTCCTAATTTTGACCGTGGCTTAATACCCGCAAGGCCCCCTACTGCACTCTCCCCAGATGGCATTAGTTTTTGAGAATCGATTAATAACTGAAGTTCGCATTTCTTGTGGTTGCATAAATGTCACTACAGTATACTTAGTATGCAGTATACTCACTACAGTAATTCATTTAAAAATGAAATACTTTTTCTCCTACATCATTGTATACTGTGCCAGACCATGCAATCTAAAATCGACTAAATAATTTAACACTCACGTATCCTTTCTTTTTTGACAATCAATATACAAGTTTTCAAAAAAAAACTGTTTTATTTTTCCTATAATACTGAAACACAATGTTTTGCGTAATATTCATAACATCCTCAGGTGTGATCAAAATTCATACACTTATGTCTGAAAATGAAACACAAATTTTGATGATATCCTTTAGAATGAAAGTATTAAAATTAAAAAAAACACAGTAATTAGAGATGAAATTATGGAAAAATCAGAGAAAAAATAATATAAAAAATAGAAAGATAAATCCCAAAAACACCGGCAATGGTAAATGAAAAGAAAACTGTTTTAATGCAGTTTTCCATTTCAAATAAATAATTCTATGCTCCAGTGAAAATGAATGGTGTACCATTGATGTTATGGCAACAAAATTTTTAGGTCTCTCAATTTAGTCAAACCTTAAATGGAACGTTCATTTAAATGAATTGAACACAAAATTAAATTCATTATGCTACGCATTTGGAATTCTTTCAAATTCAGTCAGCAGTCATACTGCTCGTTGTGTATATTTCGCGAATGTTCATTCCCACCTGAGATATAGCATAATATTCTGGGGAAATACATCTTATAGCACCCAGACTTTTAGATTACAAAAAAGAATTGTACCAATAATAACCAAATCCCACCCACGTGATTCTTGTAAGCCTCTCTTCATTAATCTAGGGATTTTAACATTACATTGTCCGTTGATATACAAATCAATGGTTTTTGTCAAAACTGACTTGTTTAAGGGCGGGAATATATTTTCAGAAAATGACGATGTCTATTACTATAACACTCGACGTAGAAATCATATCCATCAGGTGACAGTATCAATAGTTCATTATAAGAAAATCACATACAATACATGTATATTATTTTACACTTTGCCAGATGACATTAAACGATTAAATTCGTTAGAAAAGTTTAAACCCCAAGTGAAATCGTTTCTGCTGCATAACTGTTTCTATACAATTAGAGACTATACTGAGCATCACAAGGAAAGTAACAATAATTATTTACCATTTGGACTGTATAAATGTAAACAAACTGTAACAAGTATTGTACCGCAACCTTCGGGTTAATTACCCCCATCTCGATCAGGTTTTTCGTCCATTTTCCCTGGTCTATTGAGCAAATGCTGAGATGGCCCCTTGTTTTGCATCTGGATATAAACGTAAGTTCATTATCTGTGCACGACTTCTAGAATTCAGTGGGAAATATAGTTATTCAAATTATCGTTCTCCATGTCGCGGGAGGAAGTACTATTCCTTCACGAAGGACATGATGGATAAGAGTGCAAAATTTATTGCTGATTTATTCTTGGAAATAGATTTTATTACTTCCGAGCGTTTTTTTGTTTTATTCAAAATTCAAGTAGTATATGTCTTAGTGTAGCGATCACAGAGTTTTGAAAACGTGCACACAATTCATTTCTCCCCATAGCATGTCATATATAGTTTTACCTGTGAAGTAGCTGTCTAGACGTAAAATAAATAAATACTCTCTGCTAACCGGAACCAACGCGCCCGGCTGGTCTCTTCGGCAGTCACGTGGTACCGCATCGTCACGTAGCTTCGTTAGTTCATCAGTTGTTCACAGTTCTGCAATCGGAGACGGCTGGGAATAACGGCTAGTTAAATTAAACTTGGGTTTTCGTAACGTGGCAGGTAAGGATTTTATCTTCAAGATGGAATATGGACCGGCTTTTCGCGTCATTCTCAGGCGTGAGTGTTCAGATGAAGTATGGTTGCTTAGTGAATTAAGTGAATACGCTTTTAATGAGTTAACATGAGTGAAACATTACATTACTACAGGTTTCAGGTATGCAATTTTGGCCTCTGAACTTGCAATATTTTATTTAGATGTTTTCTTTGAATGGAACTCAGTTCCTACGTGGAATTTGTGAATAAATACTTCATTACCTTTTTTGACTGATGTGCTAGTTATTTAATACTGATGTGTTAGTATTGCTGACAATATTAAAGACATACTGTGCAGTTTGGTGTGCACAGGCAATGTTCAGATACGCTGCAGACTGGCAATTTTTGCACATAACTCAAAGTGTGCAAACTTACCTAATAACTTTGGACTTTGGTTGAAAGAAATAGTCCGCGCGTGGACGTTGTAGCGAGCGGTCGTGTCTTGGAGATCCCTCTCGCCCAGGTAAAGGGATAATGGGCTGCGACTTGCAGGGGTACAGGGCCCGCATCGGCGACTGTGCCGCCCGCGTTGCGTCAGTGCTTCGAAACGGCAGCGTTCCTGCCCGAACGCTGCGGACGCCTTTGCGTTGCTTATTATTGCAACACTGTTAATCATTGGCGGCGTCGAGATGAATCCTGGCCCGGTGGCCACGCGACGTGGCACACCAGTAGATGTTCCGTGGATTTTTGATTGATTGATTTTTTCGTGTTTCCGGGCGCGTCAACTGCTTTGGTCATTAGTCCCGTTAGTGTAGTGCATGTTTGTTTTTCCCGGGAGATGGCGGTGATCTTCCCCCGCTGGATGGCGAGATTCGGTGCCGACCTACCGTCGGCTAGTGGGGTTCCCCTTAACCAGGACTCTCCCACTCGCAGGGCACCGCTCCAGCCGGGACAAGCTCTAAGCTCCCGACCAGTCTCCCGGAATATGTGGTAGTGTAGTGCATGTTAGTGTAAGTGTGTGTATAAGGGGAGAGGATAGGACAAGGAAGAGGAAGGACTGATAGCGCGCCGTCAGAGGCCCGTTTGGTAGGGCACTGCTCCAGCATTCGCCTAGTGTTGATGGGAGAAACCACGGAAAACTACCGATCAGAGCAGCCGGCCGCTAGAATTCTTGAATTCGACATAGCTGAATAACTAGTGTCGGAAATCCTGCCGCCGTGGGGAGTGTAACCTAAGACCTCCCGGTGAGAGGCGCTGCAGTGACGTCAGCTGATGCACTGAGCTACCGCTACCGGTCGTTCCGTTGAGGTGTGTCGAGTGTTGCAACGGCGCGATGAAGTGTCGGGTCTTCGACAGGAGTTCCTAAAGGTGACTGCAAAGCTTGCTGCGAGTCGAGAGGACCTGCAGGATCTGTGGCAGCAACGAGAATGACAGCAGCGGAGGAGGCAGCGACGCTGGGGGCTCATCCGGGCACAGCGGCCCTGCCAGCTGAGGTGACTTCACGAGCGCCGGCAGCGGGTTTCCCCAACGCGGTGTCTTCGGCGGCGACGGCAACAGACACATCTGCAACTGTTGCGATGGGTCCAGCGGCAACCAAAAATCGAGAGGGGTCGTGTCCCAGGAAGGTTGTGTTCGGTGACTATTGTGCGTCACGTGGGTCACACCCATCTCCACGTCAAATGCTTCCCGGGAATCCGCGTCGAGCAACTGAAGTCGCAGATCGAAGCCAGCGATGTGCAAGCCCCGGAAGCTGTTATAATTCACGGAGGCTCAAACAATTTACGGGGATGTCGCTCGTTTGACCACCTCATGGGCGACATCTACGAACTTGGTGTAGCAGCTAAAATATGCTTTCCATCCGCCCGCATCGTACTAAGTGGCGTCATTCGCCGCTGGAATGTTTGGTCCCGTAAAGTCGATAAGGAGGAATCGCGACATGGACTATGTGGCAAAAGCGCTCGGGTTCATCTTCGTGGATCCAAACGGGTGGATCTCGGAGAGCGCCCTAGGTCGGGACGGCGTCCACCTCAACCGGAGGGGCGTTGCGGCGCTCAGTGGCCTCTACACTTTGGTTCTTGAGTTCTGCACACGCCCTCCCGTCGCCCGTTGACGCAGTGAATGGCCGTCGATCTCGCACCGCGCGGCGGCGACGGCTATCAGGGATGTTTTACCTCTTATGTGTGAGAGCACTGAGTCTGGCTTCGAGCAAAAGGCGGGACTGGAGGAGTCAGACTTCGAACAGCCTGCGGCGCTGGAGGAGTCGGACTTTGGACAGACTGCGGCGCTGGAGGAATCAGACTTTGGGCAGACTGCGGCGCTGGAGGAATCAGACTTTGGGCAGACTGCGGCGCTGGAGGAATCAGACTTTGGGCAGACTGCGGCGCTGGAGGAGTCGGACTTTGGACAGACTGCGGCGCTGGAGGAATCAGACTTTGGGCAGACTGCGGCGCTGGAGGAATCAGACTTTGGGCAGACTGCGGCGCTGGAGGAATCAGACTTTGGGCAGACTGCGGCGCTGGAGGAATCAGACTTTGGGCAGACTGCGGCGCTGGAGGAATCAGACTTTGGGCAGACTGCGGCGCTGGAGGAATCAGACTTTGGGCAGACTGCGGCGCTGGAGGAATCAGACTTTGGGCAGACTGCGGCGCTGGAGGAGTCGGGAATCGGGCAGACTGCGGTGCTGGAGGAGTCGGGAATCGGGCAGACTGCGGTGCTGGAAGGAGTCAAGAATCGGGCAGACTGCGGCGCTGGAGGAGTCGGAAATCGGGCAGACTGCGGCGCTGGAGGAGTCGGGAATCGGGCAGACTGCGGCGCTGGAGGAGTCGGGAATCGGGCAGACTGCGGCACTGGAGGTGGCGAGATGCGAACCGTCGGCAGCGCGGGAGGAGATTGGTCTCGGTGCTGGCGTGAGAAGAAATGAAAAATATGGGACCAGAAATGTTCAGGTGAGAAACAGTTTTCTAAGATTGTTGCAGGTAAACTGCCGAAGTATCATTAATAATGCCCTTGAGTTTTGAAATCTAGTTGATACATGCGATCCAGATATTCAGGATGAGCCACGTAACTTTTAGCATCTCCTGCAGTTTTCGAGCGATTGGAGTTATTACAATGCAGATTTCACCGATGTACATGAGGACATGGAGCTAATTGATACATGTATTTATTTCTATTTTATCACTTTTATTTTACGAGATATTGAGGTAATTTGTTTTTTCAAATGGAACTATGTATATTTCTTTGGTCTCTCATGACGAGCGTAAGCAGATGAATCCAATGATATCGTCATAAGTTAGATTTGCACTTTTTAAGTAATTTTAATTTTTTTACTCCACTAGACGTGTTTAACGGATATTTTGAACGAACAACAGTCCGCCACACAAGGTCACTCAGCGCTCTCTCTGCTTACGCGCGATCGGGCAAGGAAAGCTGATGCCTTCCTCTCCCCCGCAACAAGCCACAAGAGCGCTGCCACGTACAGTCAAGGTGGTAACGCCAGAGAGCTTATGAAGTGACGTAGATAACGTTAGCTAAAGCCAGAGGATGTAAATTAATAGGAACTCTTTTATAATTTTTGTAAAGTACCTTTGACTAGAAAAGTAACAAACTGAAAATTAGATGTTTCATTACTTACGTTCTTACATGAACTGGAAAATATTTTAAAATAAAATTTGTTTATCAACTGTGAAAGTAAATATTCATTTAGAGGATGAATTCAAATAATAATTAACCAAGATAAAATATTCAAGCAAGTAGTTATGCAACTGGAACTAACATGTGTATATGTACTATTAGCTATTTTACGTAAGTTTACATCATTATTTTTTTCTTAGGGCAATATTTCAAGAATTGAATATTTGTGTCATTTCCTGAGTGTGAATATATTTCTTGTGTATGTGCTATTGATTTTATTTAGCATTGGTGTTGAATTTCTTTTCCAGTAATTTTGATCGTGTTTTATGCATTGTTTCAATTCTAAGTTTTTGTCATTGAAAGTTAGTGAGGGTAATTACTGTCCTTTTTTTGATTTTTGTTTGTTTGTTTTTTTCTTCGAGAAAGAATATATTTTCTTTTTAAAGGGGAAACTGATAATAGATTTTTTCTTATACTTCCTAATCGAAAAAACGAAACCCCGATCCTGGTCACAGTCTAAAAGTTCCTTCAGCAGTATTTATTTTCGTGACCTCCAGTGTGAACCCAGACGCCACGCATGGAGCATTTTTGTTATACATGCCGGAGTCATCTGAACCAGGAACTAACAGCAAACTGAAAACCCCAGAGGGGACAGTTATAACTAACTTTAATCTAATTTTTCTTCTTTACAACGAAACTCCAATTACCGTAACACGTCACGTCCTTATTGAGGAGAATTGGTCTGGCAAGGCCGCTCGGGCAAAGGCTGTTAGTGTGCGTGAAACAAAAACCTTTACCTTTTCGAATGGTCTTCGCGGCGAAATGTAAGGTCGCGTTGCGCATAAAATATGGGCGATAGGAGGCTTGCCAAGGCGTCCACCAGCGAGTACTGGACAGCGGCCGGGAGCCACTGCAGCGGGTTGAAGGCGGTCGCCGCCGAGGCGCAGCAGAGCACGAGCATCGCCACGAGGCCACCGCACCGCATGGCGGACGCTGCTCCTCGCTGGAACAGAGCGGAAGCAACATCTTGGTTCACTCGGGACATCACTTTACTTCGGAAGAAGGGAGGCAGAAGATTTTTCATGTTTCTATTGGTAACAGTAAAGAAACCTTTAGATTTTCAACCTCAACATTTTTCGGAAAACATTTTGGTAGTAAAAAATCGGCGAAATTCTCGGGTATTCTGTTGCTTTTTAGTAATACACTTTTAATTGTTTATGTTAATGCAAACATATCTATGTGTAGTTTTAAAAATTATGATTTTTTCTCCAAATTAGCTATTTAAATGATTTTTAAACATTTATCAATGAGCTACAATGCTTCAAAACTTTACTAAAATATCCATTTTCATTTTCTCGTATACATACATATTAGCTGAATGTGGGGTCGCCGACACTGTAAACTGTTTTAAGACTATTTTTAATGGACGAAAATTTCTAAATGCCATACATAGTTTTGTTCAAAGAAGTTCTTACAGTATCTGACATTAAACGTACCAATGAATCGTAGTTGATGATAATATTATATTCTCGTTCAAAAATTACCCTCCTCCAATGGCCTTGTATGTTACCACCGGATATGAACTGGTAATAATGCAATTTCAAAATTTTAATCGCTGTAAAAAATTATTGCAGAAAAGCTTATGATGTGAATAGCTAACATTTATTACAGCTACATTTTGTACGGTTTTTTGATAGTATTCACAAAAAATACACATAACATATCATCTGTAGGCTTTTCTTCAGCGTTATACCCTAATCCTATTATAAGATCATTCTCAATTAGTTCCGAAAATTTTGTCGCAAAATCTTCTACAACTTCTTTTGATTCTTCCCCGGAGTTGCTCAACACTTCCATGTTTGTCTCCCCTAATTTTTAAAGAGATTAAAACTCAATAAACCGAGTCTAATTTGTTCTTCTCTACTTCTTCAATTGGTATATTAATCGTGTTGTAGGCGAATCTTTATAAACATTAAAAACCGACAGTTTTGTATGTTTATGTGAATAAGATGTTAGCTAAGTTAAATAAGAATAAGTTGTTAGTCACATTCATTTGAAAATTGATATTTGCACGCTTAAGAACGTAATCGTGAAAAATTTAATACAGATGTGCTTTCATTCTCTAACAGTTCTGGATTTCTCCGTATTCACTTGAAGTTTTTGAAATTTAATAAGTTCCAAGGTAATACTGTACGTAGAGTTTTGCAAATTTATTATTAAAAGTACTGTAATTTGGATGAAAACTTCACTTCTTATTAAACTTCAAATCACCATCACTAATTGAACGTTCTTTTCCAAGGCCTACTACACCTATGGTGAGAGGCGAGCACTAGCGTCACAAATTGAATATTGCGCTCTCCGTCATTTTGCAGGCAAATGTGGGAGTGGTCATTTAAAACTGTGTGTTTTAACGCTCTTTTCACGGGATATTACGGATTCAAAACTTCGAAATTCATATTGTTATTGTTCCTACACACTATAATAAATAAATTACGATACATTTAAATGTGATTTAAAAATAACGTAATTGGAAATAGGTCTAATCGTTTGACTTTCACTTCATCGAATTTTTCATCGAAAATTTCTATATAAATAAGTTTTACTTATATTTACTGGTATTCTTAAAGCACAATTACAACTCAACTATTCGGGGAGTGAAAAATCAAGAAAATGTGAAAGTTATGTTCCTGTCGTATATTATGATCGCTAAATGACTTGTGTAACGACACCATTTATACGTGTGTAGATATGCGGAATCTAACAGGCATACTCTGTACTACGTGTGCATTGATTTGTAGGCCAGCTAATAAACATATTATTTTTAAACTTATGTGAACATCCTTTTCCTGGATAAACTACTAAATCGATCTCCACGGAAAATGTTTTGTTTGACAGCTGGAAGTCCTCAAAATCTCCACGTGAAACTTCATGTTTGTGTATGATACATAAATATACACAATACAATATACACAATAAATATTAATATTAAAAAAATATTTGTTGATAAGTCGACATCAAGAACAATCTGAGACGTTAGTAATAATTTCTGGAAGTACAATGAAAGCGAAGTCTCATCGCATCATTTGTCCGCAGTGTTAGATTGTGCAGTTTAAAGACACCTCCATGTTTTTCAGTGTGTTTCCTCTACAATTCTGAATTGGGAAGTAATTTTGAGGGTGGTAGCAACGGTGATCGTAGAGAAAAGGGCAGCGTAAGGGCCAGGGGCTGCGCAATGCGACTACTGTGGAAAGGAGATGATGGGTACAGGAAAGGCCTCCCGTATTGCAACTCATGATGCTTCAAGGCTTAAGGTCCTAAACGCTAAAATCCCAATTAGCACGCACCTCTTAGGAAGAACACAACCGTCGTCCGAGCGATGTCGTTGGCGACAGAACAGTCCACCGACTGTAATTGTTCTCGTCAGCTGCCCTGCTGGACTTGGAATCAGCCTACACTTGAGTTACAGCTTAAGCACAACATGTACGACACGCGTCTAGGTCTGCAATTATTTACGTGCTTCACATCCATAAGAGATACATACAAAAGTCAATTTCAGTTGTCGGAGGCTTGTTTGGCAGATATACTTAGCCTTGCAATTGATTTGAATTTACTTTAATGCATGTCACTCCGAGAGATAAATCTTCCCATTAGAGCTGATAATGTTGCTGTCGAACCGGTTTATCTCTTAAAATACCCGACCACTTGAGTCACAGCCCCGCCATTCTAAGAACCGCAAGGGCGACACGCATCTAGGATTGTCACTTCGCATAAGGTACAAAAGTATCTTTCGGTGATCGAAGACCCATTTGTCGCCTACGTTACATTGTAATTAGCCTTGCATGGATGACACCTAGGAAGATACTTCTTAATCTTGGAGTTGATAATGTTACTGTCGTACACGTTTGTCACATAAAATAACCGATATATTGAACAACTGCAACCTGTCGAAACTCCGAAGTTTCTTCACCGCCACTCGAGGTTTGCAAATTCCGCGCACGATCTTTCCTTTCTCTTCCTTATCCTATCCTCACCCCCTTACTTACACTCGAACTTACACTTACATACACCACACTCCCATTGATGTTGGGAGACCAGTCGTCAGCTTGGCCCGGCTGAGCAGTGTCCCGTGGTAGAAAGGTTTCTTTTTTTAGCCTTTTCGGCTATTTGTGTTAGGTAAAATAGATATTTATATATCGTCTCCAATATTTCAGTAGTATACATACCTTTGGCGGTTCTCATGGGCAATCAATCTTTATAAATGAGGTCTCTAAAGAAAGATAATTTCATGGGTACGTGACGAATTGCATTTTGACTTTAAAATGTGAAGTATTTGTTGAAAAAACGCATCTAAATATTCATTTCAAATGCAGCCGCAACACACCATAGCATTGTCAAAATCTATATAGGTAAATAACTCCTAAAAGAAGCGTTCTAGGGCCCTAAAACCTAAAATTTTGAGACCCAACGCCGAAACGTTTCTTACATCGTAATCTACAGGGTAAGATACTTTTGGACATTCTATTACATTTTTGCAGCTCCGCCGCTTATCTATATTATTCAATACCAACTATTAATCGCGCAACTCTTCTTGAACGATGGCTTAGAGAAATGCGAGTAGAGTGGGAGTACTAGTTATGACATCGACCACTAGATTTAATGAAGCAATGCCAATCTCTGGAATATCAGTCATACCTTCGCAACTTTCTGAATAAATTGAGTTCTAATTTTCCCAGGAGTTTGAGACATTTCCTGCAATAGATCTTGTTCTGCTTTGGCCATTTCTTTAAATATTGCTAAGAAAAATACGACCAGGAGTTATCGGTTTCAACAGTAAATATATTTTCTTACGTGCCAATGAAGATGTGTTTGAAATGTTGTCACCAGTACTCGTTGCGAGCTTTGGTCTTCAACTGTTTATTGCTCTAGGGAGGGGGAAGTAAGGTCATCGTCCAAGAAAAGTTGCGCGGGTAATATTTCACTCGGCGCTGTAGGCAATCTTTGTTTGTGACGTCACGCTTAAAAGGCTTAGATTTCTCCAACTCATATGTGGTCAAACCGTGGTTTGCGCCAACTGATGAGGTTTATTGGCATAATCATTAATTCAACATTATGAAAATAAACCTAAATACTCTCGGAACAACAATTTTAGAAGTATTAATAGTTACTTGATACCGATGAAGATTGTTTTTTGTGTGTAGAATGCAGTCGTTTATTTATCAAAAGTAAATATTGACATTCTTGTTTCTGTGAAAAGTTTCTGATATAACTTACAGTACTCATGCACTTGGTATGGTACTATATCATATCTACTAATAACTAAACGCTCATTTTATTCTTATTCAAAATCTTTTTGTCCTTTTTTTATTGCTCACCTCTCAAATTTTAAACTCTACTAATTTAAGTCAATATACATTCATGGAGAGGGCTGTTCAAGAGGGGAAAATATTTTTTTTGAAAACATAAATTAAAAATGAAATTTTATGAAAGCATAGGCGTAAATTTCTTACACAATATTGTTTATTTTTCTGAAGTGGTTGAATTTAAAGACATAACATAAGTCATTTAAGAGAAATAATTGTTTACCTTGTTTATTCGATCTCATTTCTTTGAAGGTGGGTGCACTTCACTTTGATGAAACGGAAATTCGCTGCAAGTCGTTATGCTATGATGAAAAGTCACGAAAGGAGCTACAGTGTATTACGGGACGATGAAATTCAAGGAAGAAACCATCTCCACAAAATTGAGTGGGTGTTCTGCGTGTGAATCCAAAAGAAAGGCAGAAGGCTCAAGAAAATTTGAGAAGGGATCTTTTCTTCAATCATTTTCATCAATTCTCTCTCCTTTGTCAAGTGAATCGGCAATAACTTGACAAACGGTAGCTAGCTCACTTTTACAAGGATAGCCTGGTGTAAAGCCGTATTGATGTTCAACTGGACATTATTCTAATTCCGTGTACGTTGAAAGTAATCGGCAATTTGATGTTCTAATAGTTTGCATTCAACCAATGTGAAGCTAATTGTTCTGTAATTGGACATTGATGACCAATATCCGCTTTTGTAAATAGGAACTACTGCAGCGTTTTTCTAGTTAGTAGGGGCTTTACCATTATTAATAGTAACTTCGAGAATCCTCGCAATAACAGAATCATGGCTTCCCCTCCCAATCACAAAATTTACTTGGGAATTCCATCAGGTCTCACGGATTTCTTTTTAGCCAGTACTGTAATTCGCGTCCGTAATAACATGATTTTGGTTTTAAACAGGATATCCGTATTTCCATTACGTGAGCAAATGTTAACGACCATGTCACTCTTCGGAGGCATAAATACGGACGCGTAATACAAAAATTAGGTGCGATTGCTCTCGCCATAGCATTGCAAATGTATCTCTCGTCTCTTGTTTTGAATGCAGTTGTAACATCTGTTTCCCCTAAGTCTTTTCACATACTTGAAAAATGGACCCTAGCTCTTGTCAATATAAAACCGAATTTAGATTTTTTTCTTGTGCAAGCTTCTTCGCCTCTACTAATTCTTTTTCCTAAACGCGAATATTTTAGTGATAATTTGTGCCTATTTTTCTCCTATTGAGCCAAATAACATGTTCCTTTTAATATTCAGGATCGGGATTACTTTTTAATATTTTATGCGGAACAAAATGGGTCCGCTGTTCTGGGGTCCTGCTATCTAAAGCTGCTCTGCTACCTTATCTTTTGTCTCGCTTGTCGTTTCCAACCTGAATGTGGGTACCACAAAGTTATTGATTGAATGAATGCATGCTTACGTGACGTAGCATGCATGAATGCATGCTGCGTCGCGAGATTCAGGCCGTGAGGCCTGCTCTTCCGTCTGCCCACCAAATTTCGTTACGCTTCTTTCACCTACTAGGGGAGAAAGAACGTATTACTTGGGTGACGAAACAGGCAATTTAAATTTTGCTCAGAGGCTTCATATAGGCTTGAGGATCTTTTACATGTAGTAAATCTACTAATATGGAACAGCCTGCTTTACTTCCAATTTAGTTTTTCAGCTTGTTGTACTGCGTCTTGTATCTTTGTTTTATTTCTTATGACTTCGCTTTGTATATATTATTTTAATGTAATGTTCATCATTTTCTTTCAATTTTACTTTGACATCTTGTTAATTTCATTTTTGTGCAGACGTTAATAACCCTGTCTGGCATCCGTAGATAAAAGTAGGTAGTTAATGTATACTAAATGAAACATTGGGTACTGGGTGTTGTTTGAAACACACTGGGCGTTGTTTGAAAACACAATTTTATTTCATCCACAAAAAACAAAGAATTATGACTTTAACTTAGTCAGAGGAGACAATGGCCGGGAGAAACTACA